>JAPTYQ010000016.1:1966430-1983796 GCA_029814465.1 Ostorhinchus cyanosoma | reverse complement strand
AGGGAAGTTTGGGCATCCCTGCTTAGACTGTTGCCCCCACGACCCGGCCCCGGATGAAGCGGAAGAAAATGGATGGAAGGATAGAACACACTGCATCCTGAAAGGCAGATCCACTGTAGTTGTGTTGAAGAAGTTACACTAAAAACATCATTAGAGGACTGTATCATCAAGCTGACCAGTACTTTAGGACAATATCTGGCCTAACTATATTAATTTTGCTTTCACCCCTAAGTAGCTGGGATAGGTTCCAGCGACCCCCGCAATCCTAGTGAGGATAAAGTGGGTTCAGATAATGAATGAAGGAATGGATTACGTGGTATAATAGTATTTATTTATTAGATCATGTATCAGCTGGCCTGTTAATAACCCAACTAGCGACTAATTAGTGTTTTTATACATCATAAAAAGTTATTCATTACTCATACTTAAACATTTATTTAGTTGCAGAAATTATTTGATTGTGTTAATATTTAAGTGCTAGTTTTGCAACACGGTTGTTATTTTAAGTAATATTCAGTTCAATTCTTGTGTACCATTACATTAGATCTTCCATAGAACATTATATATGCTTTTAGATTTCCAGTGGCTTTAAGATATTATATATATATATATATATATATACATACAAACAAACATACACACACACACACACACACACACACACACACACACACACACACACTTTTAATTTAAAAGTTCTAGTTTAGCAGTGAGAGCATCACATACATATCCCATGTACGATCCATCCAGTTCTGTGCTCGTTGGTGTTCGACTGCGGCTGCTGTCCAATTGGAAACGGCTGGTGTCCAGAGAGTGGGTATGTGAATCTGAAGAGGCAACCTCACCTGTTGACAAATAAACTGGTTAGTTTTTCATGATTTCAGAAGTGATTATGACTTCAGGGATAATGTGCTCAACATCCTCACCAAACAGTTAAAGCCCAATTCACACAGAGAATCACAGGAGATGAAGCAAGAAAGAATGAGTCAGGGCTTTTTTCAACCATTTGTTCTGATTGTCCTGAAAAATCAACTAAAACTTCTCCTCTGCTTTCTCTGTATAATTTGTTTTTCTCAGCTCATGTGTCTCTATGTAAACGGTGCTTACGAAATGCTTGCTGCAAAAAAATACGCAGACCTTTCAGAGAGAACTTCAATGTTCAAAGTTGTTCGCTGACATCATGCATCCTTCTCTGAACAAAAAAATGCACATAAAAAAAACTCCTAAGAGGTTAGCTACAGAGCAGCACACTGCAAGTCAAAGAAAATGAAGAAAGACAGTTAGAAAGAAAGGTTAGGTTCAATTCCATTTCAGTCCTGCCAAATTAAGAGCCCAAAGCAGAACCAGGTTTAGAAGAGAACCAAAATGGAATTGACCTTATCCCTTAGTGTTAGAAAGTGTGGCCACTGATTACACTTTGTGCTCAACGTGAGTATAAGAGAAAAAAATCAAGAAAAAAAATCAAAATCCAAGCCAATGTGATTAGGTTATAAGTGCGGTATCACTCAGTGCAGCTGTTATTTCTGGCCCCCACACATTTGTGGCATGCTGATGCCTACCAGTGGAGGACCTCAGTGTTTGTTCTGTTAGTTTAACATAGGCCTCTGGGCTCTCTGGGATCAGTACATCTGGAAGAAACATTGTACAGTACATGCATTCAACAGTGGCATTACATTTACCTATGTTACCTCAACTGACTGGATATTCAACATGCTGATCTTATATATTGTCTATTGTCTTCTATTTATTATTTAACTTTTTACTTTTATTACGTAAATTCATTATGTTTTGATACCAGTCTACCACAGAACCCCTCAGAACATATTAGTGTTTGGATAGGTTGGGAACTGGACACATCTGAGACCTCATGTTTCACTTGCTCCAGTAGAGTAAATCTACTTTTGGTTTCACAGCAAGTTTGGGAGCGGAATAATTAACTTTTCATGATATACCTACATTATACTGTCATCATCTACATGTGCTGTGTCTCTTTTTAGGCCTCTTGCATGAATGATGTTTTTTCACATTTAGATTTTTTCTGCCGACATTCTGTTTGACACAGCTGAATGCACAGGAGGCATTCAACATTTACACCATTTCTGAAGTTACAAATGTTTGCTGACAGGGCCACTTGTCCGAGTTGATTGTTCTCATGAACAAAACAGAAATTTCCAACATGAATTTGAATACATTCCTGGCCTTGCATATCTTTCTCTGAGTGGTTTGTTGTGTGTTTTCTCACTGCAAATGACCCACATTGCGGCCACCACTTTTGTTATGAAGAAAGACCGGTTGTTTGACCTTGCACCATGGTCCAGGAAAAGATTCACACTTGCAAATTGGGTCAAACTGAAAAGTCTGAACATACAGGCCAAAAAGGTAGGTAAGAAAGCGCCCTTTGTCTATTCTTCCATAGAAGTATAGAGGTCATGTTCAGCACCTGGTAACCACCCCCTGCTAGTGTGTGGCATTCATTACTTTTTGAGTGCATTTCAGCCAACTGATCCTAAACTCTGTCATCCTGGTAAATACTGCTCCATTTTCCCAAGCCAAAACACTTGTCATATCATCATAATTGTAGAAATAAGCAGTATTCTACATACACCACAGTACTTTTACTCCACCCCCCAAAAGGGAGGCGAGGGTATTGTTTTTGGTTTGTTTTTTTGTTTGCCTGTCTGTCTGTTTATTTGTCAGCAACTTTACGCAAAAACTACTGGACCAATTTCCATGAAATATTCAGCAAAGGTATGAGGGTGTCCAGAGTAGATCTCATTAAATTTTGGTGAGTGTGGGTCAAAAGTCAAGGTCACCAAAAATGTGTTTTTGCAATGATAAGAGATAGGGCGAATCAGGTAAAAGGTTTGCGAGGGGCAGGGTTAATTGTGCCTGGCACCACTTGTTAAGTAAGGATTTTGTTATTTTAAACACAGACCTGTGTGCACAGGTACTGACCAGATAAAGCTGAAGCAGCACACTGGAGGAAGTCTCCTTCTTCACTCTGCTGCTCTCTCAGAGCCCTGCTGGCACTCTCCAGACCACGACTCAGGTCATAGTCATGGTCCCACTCCAGAGGAATTGAGTCCACACTGGCAGGGGTGTCTCTGCCAGAACGCTCTGTCCTCAGCTGGGCTGCCAAGGAGGCTGATCGCCCAGAAGAAGGCAGAGGCGACAAGAACCCATCCCCCAAACGCTCATTCCATGGCACATTGGACAAATCACCGGGCTCATCCAGCTCCAGCTCACGGTCTGAAAATGACACTTCAGTATCGTCGTCTGCAAGCTGAACAGAAAGGAAATGGTGGCATCAAGTCACAATAGCTTCTCATGTTTATTAAAAACTGCCTTAGCTGTCAGATCTTACAGGGAGACGGATGAGCTTTTTGTAGTAGCGCTCCACTCGGCCAAACACTTCCTGGCAGTAGCGCTGCAGTTCTTCCAGCTCCTCCTCGATAACTGCAGCATCCAGCGGTTCACTCTTCTCTATCAGCGCTTCTCCCTGGTGGAAGATGTGTTCAATTTTGGCTGTGGTTAGGGAAATCTCCTGCTGGAAGGACTGCAGGATAGAGAGAATTAAGACACCAGTCAATGACAAGCAGAGAACATGGTTAAATGTTTCATGGTTTGAGAGGTAAAATATGTTCACTGTACCCTGAGTTGTTTGATCTTGGCCTGGATGTCACATTCAGAAAAATGTTCAATGTTGGTCAGTTGCAGGTCCATCTCTGTCAGCCACACAAGGATGCCATCTCTGGCTGTTTCAAACTCCTCTCTCTGACTAATAAAGTGCTGTACATTTAAAAAAAAATGCTGCTGTTAGCATTATCTACACAGTGCACGAAATATGAGGGATGTGGTGTAAAAAAAAAAAAAGATATGCAGGTAAAAAAAGACATGCAGGTACAAAAATAATATTGTTGACTGGCATTAAAAAATTACAGTCTGTAACATGAACTAAAATTAAATCAGATACCAGGTAAAAATCGGGCCTCTTTTCTCCTCAATTTTCTAATTTTCACTACGGCTGTTACAAAACATTGAACAAATGATGGCTCTGTGAATCACATTTGAAGCCATTCTTTTTCATCTTCATCATTTTTTATCTTCAATTCACTATTGAAAAATAAATTTAGCTCTTATTCAGTCTAACTTTTGTTGTACATTTCTCACTTAATCAAACTGACTGCAGAAACAAGAAAAACATAAAACTGAGACTGGAATTCATGATTCCTCTGGTGATAAAGTACATTTCAAGGGTAATAAAGTAGTTCATATTGTTTCTACCTTGAGCCTGCGGAGGATTGATACTACTCTCTTCTGCAGGTTGTCCCATCGCTGATTGGCATCGTGAGCCATCTCTCTCAGGCGACAAGAAGAGTCAGTGCGATTCTCTCTGGCCAGACGGCGGTATTGCTTGTTGATTAATTCAAGTTGGGTCAGGCTTTCATGGACTTGCCTCTGGAAGGCCTAAATAAGCACATCCTGACAGGTTACTTCTCAGAAAAGACATCATACAAAAATTTTTTGTGAATGTTTGTAAATAAAATATAATTATGCTGTGTAATAAAGAACAATAATTAACCTCAAATTTCTTCAGTTCCTCCTTTGCTACAGTGTACAAGACACCAGAGGAATTGGGAAGAGCAGCAGTTTTTTCTGAAGTAGCCAGCCTCTCATCAAATCGTGCAAAGTCATCTAAGAATTTCTGCCACAAACGCCATGTCTCCTCAATCCTAGAGCAACAATTAAATATAGACACAACATTAAGAATCACATTTTCTCCACTTCTACCAGCTCAACATTAGTTCTTGTTTGGATACATCTAATTGCTCATTGTCATTTTCTTACTTGAGTCTCCGCTCCATAGACAAGGCACAGATGCTCCTCCAGCGGCGATCAAGGCTACGAGTCGCTTGCTGGATGGAGTCGCACTCTGCATCAGTAGCACAGGCGTCACAGTCATGCAGAAGCACTTCACAAAGATTAAGCACAGATGCCACTCCTGTACTGTGCTTTTCTATGTCACGCTGAAGCTCCTGAGAGATAGGAAAGACAAAATGCCTGTGTTTATGGGGGTATGTAATCAGAGACAAGTGACAGAAAGGCTTTATTTACATTGTGATATTCCATACTGGATTCACTTTATGCAACCATAACTACTACACCATGGTACAAGCTACAATGTGTGTAAGCAATGTATTACATTACCTGCTGCTGATAGAGTTTTCTTTGAATCTCCTGGAAGTCACAGGTGTCGTAGGCGATAGGTTTGGATAGTTCTGTTTCAATGTGAGCCAGCCATGAGCGCAGGCTGCTCATATTCTTATCCAGCTGTTGCACTGCCACAAGGGTCTCTCTTAGCTTCTTCACTCTGTTAGCATAAATCATACTGTGAATACTGTAGCAAAGGAAGAAAACAACTGCAAGAATAGTTCTTGTCAAATTCCACACATGGTTCAACAAATTAGAAGTGTACTGAAGCTATTTTTAACCAGCTCACCTTGCTCCAATCAGATCCAGGAGGTGCTGCCAGCGGTCACTGACTTTGCTGAGCTTTTGATCAATTTCAGCGGCTTTGCTTTGATGACTGGCTCTCGCAAGGCGCTCACCCAGCTGATGCAGGTGCAACTTGTTCTCTTCAGCTACGGTAATCTCCTCCTGGTAGTCCTGAGTCACAGTGCCATACAAGCAATGAGGAATGGCAGTCAGTAAACATCAGTTAAATCAGTGAGATCAGAGTCTTCAAATGTTCAGAAGTATATGGGTCTGAATAAGCAGTAACATGTGTTCAACAGTCACTGTCAGTGGCAGAACAAGCTACCTGTACTGTGTGCAAAATTATCAAGGCAGGCCCTATGGCCTACAATCCGTGATGATGACATGTCCACCAATAACCTACCATAATGTCATTACAGCACAGTTATGCTAGGACTTGCCAAAAGTAAACACACCACAGCAAAAAAAAAAAAAAATGGTGACAGTGCACCATAAATGAAAAAAAAAAACCCCAAAACAAAACAAAAAAAAACTGTGGTGACAGCGCATAATAAATAAATAAATAAAACACTGGTAACGGCACACCATAAATGAAAAAAGCGCTGCAACACATTACCATACTGCACAGGTTTTGGTCTAGAATAGACCCCAAAACACAATAAAGCCCAACAGCAATAGCCAATCATTGAAATACAGAAAAAAAGGTGCTTACTTACATCATAGCTGCATTTTCCGGGCTACAACACACTAAAATATAAAATATTCACAGCGGAACCTAACCGTATATGGTAAGATGGGGGGAACCCTCCAAAAAATATGGGCCCTGATTGGCCTGGGCCCATATGCAGTTGCATAGTCTGCATACTGATAATAGTTAGGCCACTGGTCTCTGTCATGTTAGCAGAGTAACTTATATGCATATATGCTTATATACATGTTTGGGTAGGTATTGTATTTAGAATCATTTAAACATTATAAAAAAATTTGGGGAGATAAAATTTTTATGTGAAAAATGTCAAATTACACACACACACACGCACTCGCACACGCACACGCACACACACACACACACACACACACTTTATTCCCCCCCACCCCCCATTTTCTACCAGTGGCACATCACTTTAAGCCAGGACCAGACAGCAGAGAAGCTCTCTCTCTCTCTCTCTCTCTTGCTCACACGCCGGAGAAACAGGATAGGACGGGTTCTAGCGCTGCACACGCACACACACAAACAGCGCTGGTGGTGTGACTGGGCTCCTGAACCTTCTATATAAACTCTGATTTGGAGGGTTTTCTCTGATGCCCACGGGCTTAAAAGTTGTCATTCACCAAACAGAGCGACATACAGAGAGAAAGTATATATTTCACTAATAACACACTTCAGCACTGATAAACAGCAACAGAGAAATAGCTATCCACCATCTGTGTGGAAAAAGACCACCTTCATATTCATGGGTGCTGGTGTATCCCAGAGCAGTTTTTACAGCGGACTGTCTCCATGACAATAAACAGTAGTGCACGCAAAATCCTCTTTAAACGGGGTGGTCTCCAAAACTTTGCGCCTGTTGTCATTTGTGCAGGCAATCTTAGTCAATCACCGGTGACATGCAAATCAATAGCAGGCGCATTTTTTTGCGGGAGCAAGCACATTTGCTCCCGTTGTTTGTGATCTTAGTAAATCAGGCCCATAATGTCCAAGAGCATCCTGGGTCAAGCCTCCCTGGAAAGCAATGACTGCCCTCAAGATAGATGATTTTCCTTGGAGCACAAGCGTGGTGGGAAATTCACTTAAAGGGAATTCTCTGTGCAGCTGCGGTGGAGTTGGTGGAGTTGCTGCAAAATGGCTGCCAAGGTCAGTGTCAAGCCACAGAAGTTCTCCCAGACTGTAGCTGTGCGTAACCATGCCTGCACACAGCACTTTTCCTGTATTGAGGTCTTCTTTTTTGAATGCAGGGGGACACTGAGATGCATGTTGGATTGGCCTGAGGCAGGGAGACTCAGGAAGGCTGAGTCCTCGTTCCACAGCAGTCCCAAGATGAGCCATGCCAGAAGTCTGCAGGACAATAATGGAAGTGGAAACAAACACAAATTCCCTTGTAGTTTGTTTGCTGAGATTGCAGTACAGTGAGGAACATTGTTTGGTGAAATAAACACTTGGAAGATCCCTCAGTGTTCTCTTCAGTACAGCAGAGATGTGGTACTGTGCCTCTACTTGGACGGCACCAGACTTCCGTTGGACAGATTCGAATATGGCCCTCAGTAGTTCTGCCCTCTGTACGTAGACCTGCTGGGTCACACCCTGTGTGGCAACGGCTTTCACCAGCTGTAGGAACTGGTTGTCAGATTCATTGCTGCAAACAATGTTTTGAAAAGAAAGGCTGTCACAGAAAGCTCAACATAAGCTCTGACAAAGTGCATCAAATTGCACAGGTGTTTGCCACAGACACTCTTGATTTGCCACATTTAACAGGCTGTTGATAGTTTCCATTTTTTAACAATTGCACTTTCACTCTTTTTTGGTTCACAGATGTATCTGCATGTAGCCATTCAGTACAAGGAGAGGAGCAGGAATTAATCTTCCTTTTTTGGGTGGAACCACTAGGCCTCTCCAGTTTTCAACAGTGTCCTCATCTACTGGATGAATGTTTGTAGCAGCGCCCGATTCCTCACAAGGGTAAGAATCTGTTTTTTCTGTTTTGCTTGATGTGGACAGTAGTAGGCGCAGGGGTGGCTCATTGTTGCAACAACTGCATTCTCATCATGTTTCTCTTTTGCAGAACAAATTCGCATTTTTCCTTCAATGAAGGTAAGATGACGAGCTATGAGTCGATCCACCCAAATAGGTAAATTTTCATGCTGAAAAAGTCCGTTCTTGAGGTTTTTGAACTCAGCTTCAACAGCGGGTGAGCTTGCAGTGATGCTGGTGCTTCTGAAGAGAAGGACCATTATTCCTGTCCAGACTGGTAAGTAACTTCCAAGTCTTATTATATGGGGAATAATCTCAGGGAGGTACTGGTTGCCATCTTGATCCCCATTAGCCATGACAAGTGACCTGCTCTCCTCACATATTTCTGTCACCCACAGTTGGACGTTTGTCTGGATCTGATTATATGCATCCACTTGTTCCTGTCCCTGTTCCTTGCCCTTTTCTTCTGGAATGGTAACAAAGTCTTCTGCAATTTGAGCTTTCAGGTATTTCTTGCACCTTTCTGATGTGAGGGGGGCTCCAGAACTGCCATTACCCTCTGCTTCACTGAATGTTACAATAGTGATAGCACATATAAGTTCCTTTGCATGCTCCAATGATTGTGACTTAAGGAGCTGTGCTATTGACCTTACAAAGAAATCTTTAATGCAATGTGTTTTCTTTTTCAGGCAGTCCCACTGACAGACCATCTTGATGCAGTGTGCAACATCAACCCTAACAAAACAAGGTGGTAGTTTTGCAGATTGATTCCCAAGTAGTACATTGAAGCATTCATTGATATAGGTCTTCAGATCAGGGAGACGGGTAAAAGCCTTGACCAGAGCTCCCAGAATGGCCAGAGAAAAATCACTCACCACCTCTTTTGGAACAGGTGCACCTGCACAAGTCCATTCTGTCAGCCACTATGTGAGAGCATAAACATCATGTTTCTCTGACAACATTTGCACCACTGGGACACTTGAGCGGTTGAGCCCTGTCAGAACTCCCTAATACAGGAAAATATGGCCAGATGAGCCATTTGGTCTCACCAGTTTCCTTACTACTGAGCCAGTTGCATCGAAGCATACTGTTGAGTAAGTTTTCTTTAATAAGCTCTTGTACACATGCATTTGTGTTTCACTCCAGTAGTTCACCTAATTCCAAATCAGGACTTTCTTGTTTTGCTTTGAGTAGTGTGGCCAAATTAGGTAGATGGCTTGGTTTGGGATCAAAGTCCATCAGCTTCTTCGCCTGTGATGCTCACCATACATGGGTTTCCATCCTGCCTTCGCAAAGTTCTCTGGGTAGCTGCACCCGCATGTTTCCAGACATGAAACGCTTTGAACAGCCAGTGTGGAGGGAGTCATCAGCATTTTTGATGCAACATTTGAATACCTCTGAGTTGTTAATTTCTGGCTCTCTCTCAGATGCTATGTCAAGATAACTATGGCACTCTTTACAGTAGCCTCCGATTTCAATATAATTGTTTGTGACTGATGGATAGACCTTTGCTCTTTTATAAATAAATGTGCAAGAACTTTTCACTGTTTTCCAAATGTGCTCATTTATGACATGAGTCCAGGCACCAGGCTTCAAAAAAGTATATTGTCTTCTTTTAGTTTGAGAATATTTGTTGTTGTGCTCAGCTTGTGTTTTGGAAAAAATTCTCATCATCAACATTGAGTTGAAAAGTCTGATGATATTTTAGTCCACAAGAAAGGGAACCTGACTCAGAGCTTGTGTCATCAGTTTCAGGGTCACTTGTGTCATGACTGAACCCTAAATTTGACCAGTTTGTTTAATTTAACAAAATGTGTACAGGGCCTTTGCAGAGATTTTATTTTCTAGCTGTTCACTCAGCTCTGTCCACATAGTAGCATTTGGAGTGGCTATGCTGCCATTTTGGAGTATGGTCTCTTTTGATGTGCAGAGAACTGCAACGATGGAACCTTTGTCCACTGCAGGTTTTTTGGGCATCTAGTTTAATAATGCATACATACAATTAATGTTGACCACTTAATTCTTGCTTTTATTTTTCCATCAATGATTATATTATATGAAGGTCTTTTAGCATTTACAAATCTAAGTGTCCAATGTGAAAATATCAGCATAAATGAAGATTCTAATTTAGCATTGTACTTTACTACATTAGCAATATTTTGTGAGCAATTTATGAGTCAATATTTACCTAACTCAGTTTTGAAACATTTCACTTATGTTGGCCAGAAATCTGATTCTACAGAGGGCTGTAAATCATGTGCTAAGAGGTTAAGGCTTGTAAAAACGTGCCATATTAGAAGTGAATTTCCTGTAGCAGTAACTTTTCTTCCACAGGTGTACTACAGGATAAAACCTGTTGAGCTCCTACTAGTGGTATATTTGTAAAGTGTAGCACATGATATTCCATTTAAATAAACTGGGAACAAAACGCTTGCTTTGCATTACTTTTTTACTTAAATTTTAAACATTGTTGACAGAACAACCAGGTAACCAAGGAAGAGGTATCAAGAAGTTATGTTCAGGTAAGACGATCATGACAGCCATAATTAAAAAAGTAAAGGCAATGTATAATCAAGTGCAAATGTAGCTCCTGTAAAAAAAATGTGAAAGACCATTTCAGGTGAATTTGTAGCAGGGGGTCTGGGGTTGACTGACATCATCAGCTGAAAATACATGTAACATCTATCAAACCATAACAGCACAAAAGAAATTTTAACAGCACATATGAAGCAGAAATAAACTCCACCATTTCGGTTAAATTTGGAGCAAGTGGGGGGCTGGCTGACCTCAGGAAGGCCTACAAAAGAATTGTCAATAACCCACTAACCATAACAGCACGAACGAAAATTTTAACAGCACAAACCAGCAAGAAGGGATGAGACTATTTATGCAGAGATGTCCGTGAGGTGGGGGGGCCAACTTCACGCTGGTGAACTGTTAACATCCTACGAGTCCAGTGTTCCTAATGCGGCATCTAGTCCCGCTTTTCCCAGACCCGAGATGTTACCATTGAGGCCAAAACAATGATCAAATATAGATCTAATAATCTTAATTACCACATGGGCTCCTGTTCCTTAGTCTCTGATCTTATTTGGCGTGATGTCTCTGGAATTCCTGCAGTTGCTCTTTAGGTCTCTGCGCTGCAGAGGTCCTGCTCTCTCGGTGACCCATCACCTGCTGTTGTCCCAGGAGGTTGATGAGTCATGACTTTGTGCTCTCCTCCTGCTCCTTCGCTGGCATCTCCACGGTGTAACCACGTCTCTACAGCACCTGTCGTACCTGCTATGCGTCGCTGTATATGCAGATCCCAGTGGATCCGCATTGCTGGTGTACGGAGTTTGAAAACAAATTCCTTTTTCCTTTAGTAATTTCTTGATTGTGTTGTTTTCTCTGTGCTTTTTAACAATTTCCGTCGTATAATTTCCGTCGAAGTAGATGGCTCTGTTGCCAAGTGTTATTTTCCCCCTTTTCCAAGCTTCTCTCAAAACCAGTTCCTTTGTTGTAAACTCCTGGAAGTTGATCATAATTGGTCTTGATGGGTTTTCAGGTCGAGGCTTCTGTGCTAGAGACTAGTGCACCTGCTGGATTTTCAGATCCACTTCTTTCAACAATGGCAACTCCTGCTTAAGGAAATCTGTAATGAACCGTGTTACCGAGTCTCCTTCCTCACCCTCTGCTACTCCCAAAATTTGGATATTGTTTCTCCGAGATTGTGACTCTAAATCCGTGAGTTTAAGCTGCAGGGCCTCTCGTTTTTCCAGACAGGTGCTAAGTACCTCCGTCACCTCCTGCGCCCAGTCCTCCATTCATCCCACTCGTGTCTCCGCTTCTTCCACCCTGTCCAATAGATTCTGCACTTCTTTTGTGATAGTGTCAAGTTTGCCATTAAGTTCTTGGCCCAGTAAGTTGATTTCTTGTCTCAAGTGGCCATTATCTCCTTTTAGTTCAGTTTTAAGATCATTCACGATGTCAGCAGAGTTAATGCTTCTTCCGGGGGCTCCTCTGGGCAGCACCTCTCTGTTAGCATGTTCTGCAGTTTTCGCCAGTTTTATCTTGAGTTTTTGGCATTTTGTCCTCATTTATTTTGCCTTTACTGTTCTCCTCCCACTCATCTAAATATTTTACCACTTAAAATCTAATTATCGAGTTTTTTTAGTCACAGGGGAAAGTAGTTGGTCTGGGGGAGTGCTCTCAGATGCGTCTGACTACTCCATTAGCATGAAGTCGTTCAACAGATAGTCTTTTTAAATGTGACAGATTGAATACATTTTCAAAGACATAATTTTTAGTGTCAAATTTGAGCTATATTTTTAGGCAGTGGTTACTGCCACAGTACTGTGGCACAAACTATCAGTTTGTCTATTGCCACAGACCAATCAATTATTAGCATCTGTACAAGAGCCAATCAGGGATACTGGTACATGAACTCATTTACTTATTGTTTTTTTTTTTTACGCATTAGCTTCTTGTTACCACATTAGTGTGGTGAAATATGGCATATACTTAAGTGCATTCTTTTGTGCATTTTGCTACCACAGTACAGTGGCAATTGATGTAAAAAAAAAGACAAATTAGTGATAATATATAGTACAGAATAGGAATTATTGTTCTAAATACTCTATATGTTGTTTTATGGTGTTCTTTGCTGTGGGGGCTGGAGAAGGTGGGCAGAGCTACATGTTAGATAGATGCAGTAGTGTGCAGTGTGACTTCTCAGTTCTGTGTCACTTGAGTGCTGTGGTCCTGTGGAATTCTGCACTCTGAACGTTGTCCCAGTAGCTGATTTATATCAATGTCGGATTTACCTACCAGTACCGTGCCCCCAAGTGGTATTTTAAAAAGGAAAACAGTTCCACAAAATAGAGATCTTTAGCTAAAAAATTAGCCCTCTTGATAAATGTATGCAAATTTACTTTTTCATGCTGATTTTCACTTTTGCTTGATTGGACCCATATATGACTCAGATTTGTCTTCTTCATGAATCTGATCATTGATCTGATCCATTTTCATATTTGGTCCCAAATCAGATACAGATCTCATCTTTAACAATGCAACCTCAGTCTATACATACTTATTCATTCAGATGAGTTTTACTGTATGTCACTGATTGTGTTGGATTCTTCTCATCTCCAAATAGGATGGAGTCACTCAAATATTGATAAGTTGTTCAACCTCAAATATGTAACATACAGCAGTAATATGAACTTTCACTGTGTCTATTGCTATTTTTCTGAGGGAAACAATCTTAACAGTACCTTTATGCATTCAACTAATTTTAGGACATACACTTGGTTGAAAACAAACAAACATTCAGATTAGTTTCAGCAAAACACCCACTACCCCAACAAATATGATATTAGCTATGACAGCAATATGTGATCACATTTAGAGATGTCATTATGAAAAAAATTATGTGTGTCTGAGTAATACACAGAAATGTTGAAATATATTCCCTCCTACCTTTCTGAGTTTCTCAATCATCTCCTCAATGCTGATGTCTCCATTCTGGGAAACTTTGCTCTCCATGTTAGTGAGCCATTCGCAGAGTTCCTTGTACTTCTCACTAAATACAGTCCACTCATTCAGTTTCTCATTTACCTGCTGCCTCCGTAGTGATAGCTGAAAAGCAAAAAGAGTACATACAGTTTATAGATAGGTCTGCTTATGGGATATTATATTAAACACTACGATGATCGATTAACTGTATGAGTTAATGAATTTCAACGGATTTAAAAGGAACCAGTTCTCACAGATCACTGCAACCTGTGTGTGATGGATGTTTCCTGTCTGCATATTTGATCTGTTTCATACAGGATGTAACTTAGAAAAAAAAACATTCAGATGTGCTTTGCATTGAGGTTTCAGTTCTTTCAAACTGTAGTCTTGCTCTAGGGCACTCATGTCAAGAGTAGGGAATGCATTTTTAATATTCAAGTAAAACTTGTGCAAAATCTTTAAAATTCTAGTGAAATCTTCTGCAAACAGTAAAGTAAAGCATAAATCAACCATAAGTTAAGGCTATTTTACTGTGTCAGTTTTAAAATCCATTTATTGTAAAATTGGCTCCTCTTCTTGTTTCACTGGAAATCAATTGACAAATATTGCTAATATTAATTCTATGTATATGTATGGGAATAAAGCATAAGAGATATTGTTTTGTAGGTTTGTTAAACAACAACACCATAATTTGGTATTTCAGGAATCTGCAGACAAGACAGGCGCATCAAATAAATCCATCTGATATGATAGAGTTACTAACCAAAGTGTTTAGATTACATTTCAGTTTATATCTTTTGCCATAAAACACTTAAATGTAGAGTAGAATATCAATTTTATTACTTTGCATCTTTGTACTTTGCAGGAAAACTTTTTTTTGGCACATTTCAAGACAGGGTGAGTCATACTTTTCAGCTTTATCACCTACTTTAAAATTTCCTGAGAAAAGTAGTCACATAATGTGATACCTTACATTATTTTAATTAGTAATCAGTCAAGTTACATTAGGTATTAGAATGCTCAGAGGGAAACATACCACCCTGTGGAATGATTTAAAAATATGAGTAGATATGCATACATACATACATATGGTAACAAACACGAGTGATTTTTTTTTTTTTTATAAAGAGGATTTTACAAATGAATATAGCCTATCTTTGGTTATCTACCAAGTTATCTACTAAGACTAATTCAGTCAAAGTAGCTATATGTTATATTAATTAGCTTATTTCAGTGTGTGAAAACCTGTGAAATTTTGCATTTTCGTTGGACATAAGGCCATCTTAGGCTTGTGAGTTGCTACACAGATTTACTTGGGTACACCACCTAAACCACTCTATGGAACAGAAATCACTGACTAATGAAGGGAAACCTCTTACTTTTCAAAAACAACCTCCCCAAATTTTGATGTCATGGCTGTACCATTTCTGAGCACTCCTTTACTTGTACAGGTACTGTTACTGGTGTCAGAATGTTGAGTGTTTTTTGTCTCTGTACCTGGTGGCAGATTTCATCCCATTGTCGATGCAGGAGCTCGATACGCTCCTGCAGAACTGAAAGGTCTTCACTGCTGATGTAACATGACAGTGACTCTCTCAGCACAGTCAGATGAGCCAGATCCCCTGTCCAGCTATCAAATGTGTTCTCTAGGTCCTGTAAAACCAACAGATATAGGTCAAAGATTCCCAAAGTAGTACTGATCTTTATACCTCTGCTACAGATTTATGTGGAAGAAATGTTACTGTGGGCATTTCATTAAAGAAAGTTTTTCAGTGAATGTAAAATGACTAAAAATACCAGAAGCATTGTTACCTTGCAGCGCATCTGCTCAGCTTGTAGGTCCTCATGATGATCAGGAAGAGGCTGAGTGAGTTGGCGTTTGAAAGCTCGAAGTTTTTCCAGTGATCCACAAATACCTCTCTCACACCTCTCCCAGTCCTGTATATGACAAACATTTAACCATGTAAGTGGTATTGCACTACAAAAAGTAGTAACATTGATGGTTAAAGGCCATTTGAAGTCTAAATGCAAACCATCTGAGATTAGCAGTAGTTCATACCTTTAACAAGATGGCAAGCTCTTTCTTCTGTTCATCCAGGCAGACACTGGCTTGTTTCCACCGCTCCTGGATATCTGTAAGCTCTGCCTGCAGTGACGCCTCAGCCCGGCTATCAGCTGATAGGAGCAGCTGCCTGCCGGCCTCCACTGTCAGAATGTAGCTGCCCTGCTGTCGCTGTAGCACCTTTTCCTTCAGCTGCACAAGAAAGCAGTTGCTCAGTAAAATGGATTCGTGAAGCCAGACCTGAGATTCATAATGGTTTCATCCAGCTACACTACAAAGATTCTTTTTTGTGGCTGGATATAATCTGTAAAGTCTTAAATATAATGAATAATATGAACAAGCATAGTGATAGGGAGTAATTTCTGGATCATCTATACGAAGATTTTAAATCCTTTCTGTTATTGAAAAACTTTTTCATTTACCAAATTGTCAAATTTTTTTTTCTTCTGTCATTCCAAATACCGTAAGCAGAACAGATTCACTCTCTGCGTTTCCTTTGATTTTGCCTATATCTCTTCTTCACCACAACAACTGCAGCCAGTTTTGCGCGAAGCTGTGCCAGTTAACACCTGCCTTTCACAAAATATAGAATCAGCCCCCGCAATCAGTTTCAGGTTTGGTAAATCACACTGCGTGTGCTAAATACACATTTGCATCTACTCCTCCCAGTAATTTTGCACATTCTGCAGGAAACACCCATAATTGCATATTCATCAAGGCAAACATGCTAAATGGGTCACGCGAGCTATTTTGCCTGTGTGACAGGTGCAACCCTCAGTGCGCCTGTTAGTAGATATGCTGCAACGTCTTTTTGTGTAAGCAGTCAAGTTTGCGCACGTTTTTACACACACAAACCTTTAGTAAATCAGGCCCTATGTGGGGTGTAACCTATCTTTGACACAGCTTTTGTGTTAAACTGTTTAGTTTCAACTTATTGACAGTTGACTTTACACCCTAGCTCAGAGAAAACTTGTGTATAGTAGGTGCCATAGGCCACAGATGCTCTATTGTACCTGTACAGCATCAAGCATGGAGCGGGCTTGTTGCAGAGGCACAGTGGTCCCTGCCTGAGGTGCCTCTGCAGGGTGGGAGACCTCTACAAGCCACTTTCGCAGCTTCTCTACCATTTCTCTGTAGCGCTGCCACTGACGAATTAGGCCATCAATGATGCCCCGCCTCTGCTGGGCACGACGAACTACACCCTGCCACTGGTTACTCAGCAGTGCCAACTTAAGGTTGAATTCATCTCTGCAAGACAAGAGAAAATATAAAGACTGATTGACTTCACGTCTGTGTTTAATCTATTCATAATATAATAATAAACCCTGGGTATATTGAGAGACATTTGTTTCTTTATTCATCAATCAAATGGAATAGATTTGCAACCAAAAAAGAGATTTGAGAGCAAAAGACGGTAAGTGGCAATAAAAAAAAAGATAATTTTGCTTATAAAATCAGTACTCTTTGCTTGTGAGTTTAAAACTTTTGATAGAAAATCACTCCTCTTTGCTTGTGACTTCAAAAATTTTGCTTGCAAGTTAAACTGCACTTAAAGGGGAACTTCGGTCATTTTCAACATGCTATTCTATTGCTCGATCTACCCGAGAAAAGCTTGTACCGGAG
>JAPTYQ010000016.1:1928781-1949116 GCA_029814465.1 Ostorhinchus cyanosoma | reverse complement strand
AGCGAGCTTCTCTGCTTTCTGGTCCGGGCTTAAAGTGATGTGCCACTGGTAGAACCTGGGGGGGGTGGGGGCATAAAGTGTGTGTGGGATGGGGGGTATGTCTATTTTGTCTTTCCAAAAATGTTACTGCAAGCAGAACAGATTCATTCTCTGTGTTTCCTTTGGTTTTGCCTATATTACCTCCTCGTCACCACAACTGCAGCCAGTTTTGCGCAGAGCTGTGCCAGTTAACACCTGCCTTTCAGGTGTGCAAAATATAGACACAAAATCAGCTCCCGCAATCAGTTTCAGGTTTGGTAAATCGCACTGCGTGCGCTAAATAGTTGTTTGCATTCACTCCTCCCAGTAATTTTTGCATTCTGGTAGAAACGCCCATATTTGCATATTCATCAAGGCAAACACGCTAAATGGGTTGTGTGAGCTATTTTGCCAGCATGACAGGCGCAACCCTCAGTGCGCCCTGTTAGTAGATAAGCTGCAACGTATTTTTGCGTGCGCAGTCAAGTTTGCGCACGTTTTTACACGTGCAGACCTTTAGTAAATCAGGCCCTTTGTGTTTTGGTTGTGATATTAAAACATGGGACAGCAGTTTTGATATTTAGTATTTTAATTTTAAAAGTATCCACAAAATCAATCTCATTATTTCAACTTTCCAGAAAACAAATCAAATGGATGTATTTCAAAACAAAATTTAGGAACATGGCAAAAATCATTAAGTACTATTTTCATGAATTGAAATTTAGGGGTTAGAGGTTGGGACAGCCACCTTCCAATAGGAAGCAACATATTAAGGATTATTTTTAATGTATTTAATTTCAGATTCTCTCAATTAATGTATTGTGATTAATTAGACCATAATATGATGTTTGTACACCTGTAAAGTCTGAATACCTAATTGTTTTTAAAATGTGTTTTTCATTGTGGGACTGCAATGTGAACCAATTTGGTAGAATGCCCCATATAAAAAGTAAAAGGAGGTATTTGTAAACTCAGCCAAAGAGCTGTTAGTGATTCTCTGTTACCTGGAGTTTTAGTAGTTTGTTGATTGATATCTGATCTGCCTGTAGAGCTGCTCCTCTGGTTTTAAGGTCTGTGATCCTCTGTTCGAAGTCTTTCAGGCTGTCCTCTGCGCTTGCAATAACCTGGAGAAAGGACATAGGCAATCACTTGTGATCACAGTTACTGTTCTACTTTAAAATATCTAATGGAGTCCAGAAGAGTGTGTCTGTGTATGTGCAATGCATAATTATGTTTAAAATGTTATTACCTCCAGTTGTTTTGAGGCTGGTCTATCCATGGCTCCAGCTAAAGCCTGGAGAATCTGGCACTTGGTCTCAATTAAAGCAGTTTGGAGAAGTTGTAACTCAGTCTGCATTAGATAGAAGACAATACAGCGAAGTAGGTAAACATTTTTTGTAATTTACCATGGATGTAAATTTATTGGAAACATGACAAGCCACTGAATACCAATGAATTAGGCAAACCTGATAGGTGGTAAGTTCTTGTGCTCTCGTTCTCATGTGGTCACAGCGCTGTCCCAGAGCACAACCAAGTGCCCCCAATCTTTCTTTCAGGCAGTCTAGGTTGTCCTCCAGCAGTGCTTGATCCTCTTGCCTCAGTCCTGAAGACCCAGCCAGTAGAGCTTTGCTGATCTTGACATCTTCAGTGACATGCCTCACATCATTTTCTAAAGTCTGCACAAACAGATTAGCAGCAGTTAATCAAAAACTGAACACTGAACAAATACACATATACATGTAAAAGTCATACTTTATAGTTCATATAAGCACTTCAAAATATTGAGCAAGACTTGCTATTGATTTAAAAAAAATTTTTTAATAAGCAACTATTAATAAACTACACATGAAAAAACCATAGCATTCTCCAAGCCTGTTGCTTGATTGTACCTCTTGTTTTTGTAGTTGTGTCTCTGCATTTTCAGCCAGCAGCACTGATCCAGAGAAGACATTGTTCTCTACACCATCTAGCCAGGAGGAGGTGGATGACACAGCTGTGTAGAGCTGCTGTTCGATTTGCACCACCTGTGTCTCACCACCACCAGGCTACTTGACATGACAAGATATAAGTTAAAGATTTGACTGTTTGAGTCAAAAACTGCACAAATGTACAACAGAGAGGTAGAGAAGGAATAACCTGAGTGGTCATGTCTTCTATTGATTGTCTGAAGATGTCATACAGAGTCTTAAGACAGGCCTTGTCAGCTTTGGTCTCTCCTTTAAACAACGTCCCAACTGTGGTCACACGAGATGGTCTAGAATAAACCTGCAAAAAGACAAAGGATGATATCATTAAAAACTGCGAAGCCAGTAAATTTAAACAACAGTTGGTGCTAAAAGAAAAGGCCAGATGCACAGAGAATGGACTTTGTATATGCATTTGCTCATATATACAGTACTTGTGCAAGCCTTGTGAATCTTAGGCTCTGCTTTATGATCTATGTTAGGCAGCATCATATTCAAATGTATGTCCTCCTGGAATACATGGTCTTACAAGTGTCTTGCTCTGTTTTATGGAGTTTTTACACAAATTATTTAATGCAAATTGTATGTTTGTAAAGTTTTAGTTTTTATTTCTAAGTAGCTGAATGTCCAAGGTAAGCCAAACCCACACCTTGGTAAATTACTATTTCTTTAAGAGGCTTATTTTCATAGGCAGGGGCTAATTTTGTGTTGAGTAATTTTACATCTTTTAATTGTACAATTGCAATGTGGCTCTATCGGTTTGATAAAGCAGTTTCCTCCTTTACGACTGCTTTGTGAATCACATGCTTTACACTGATGTGTCTGCCATGATGATCACTGGCATGTGAAGTGGTAATAATATTGATTATTGGGTAACAATGGCACCTCTCTGTGGGTGGGATAGTCCTTCAAGTTGATGTGTAGGAAGCAGCAAAATGGTCAACATAAGAATCTGAACGATAAGGGCCAAATTGTGGCAGTTATGGCTGAGTCAGTCAATATGTTGCTACTTTTAATGCTTCTGACCTCAACAACCCAATGTTCTAACTAATGGGTGATCTATAAATGTTTTACTCATCTGCACTGTATTAGCACCTGCACATCCTATGCAATTGGTTTCTGCTTCCAGTCCTAATAATGTTCATCTATGTTTGTACCGGTTGCTTGTGGTCCTGCTCCAGAGTTTTCTGCAGGAGTTGCAATTTGGTTTTGAGCTCTAGTCTCATGCTCTCCCATCTTTGCCTCATCTGCTCTCGTGCAGCCTGAGCTTCCCTCTCAGCAAAAGCTACAGATGAAAATGGCTCTGCTGTGCTGTAGAAGGACGGAAATACAGACAAATATTTAGTTTACAATCTGCCCAAGGAGCTAGCACATACATTTTTGGTGAGTTCATTTTTATCGAATTTGCATGTAAATAAGGTAGAACAGGATGTAATGTACGTGACACTGCTAGGAGAGGCCTGCTGGATGAGGATTTCCTCTCCTCTGCTGGCGACTGACTGAAGCAGCTTTTTCTGCTCTGCAAGCTGCTCCTCCAGTTCCTGACAGCAAAGAGGAAGCAAACAGATCAATCAGACAGTTAATGCCTAGTGCTACATCACTTTTGGCAGTTTGTGATAAGCTTTGTATTTTCTGATTTCAGTTTGTGTTGTGTGACTGAGGGCACAAGTATAAAATAAACTATTTGCGAAAGGACTTTTCAGTGTTAGGTATAAATAGTGACAGTACCCTCTGTCTCTGTAGACTGTCCTGATGCTGTTGTGAGCGTGTGGTTCGAGCCTGGGCCAGCCAGTCCTGCACACTGGGACTCTGAGAGAGGCTGGAGTCTGATTCACTGTCTTCCTGCTCCTGCAAACAGCCCTGAAGAACAACCATTACAATAATAATATGAGTAACAATGATAATGCATTTTGCTGGAGACCTTTCATTGTGTTCAGGTAGAAGAAATTATGTATTAAGATGATCAAATCAAAAAGGTTCAAATCTGTAATATTAACTTGACGTAATAGCGAGAAGGAATTGGAAGCACATTTTTTCAAAGAGATAATAAGTGTTGCGAAATAAATAAATGTTCTCTCATTTCACTGTCATTAAGCTTTTACCTGTGACACACAACAATCATTTAATGCACTGTGAAGGACATTGTCAGAGCAAATGTTGCGCAATTTTTAAATTGTTTTAATTTTGTCAAATCCCCAACAAAAATAACAATTACATAAAAATTATACTTATACTCTGAGAAGTTTTATATCAGTCAACAGGTATAAGAAATATTTTTGGGGCTGAGCTAATGTAACCATTAGTCAGAATCAGGTTAAATGTGTCCAATTTGTCACAGGATTTAATAATGGAGAGAGAGTCAACATTGCTAATATGTTGTGAGGGGATGTGAAGGTACGTAGATATGAAAGAGTTTGTAAAGAAACAAAGGTGCTACAGTAGCTCAAACTCAACAGCATATCACACTGCAAAAAGCAATTACAAAACACATGCACATATCAGTATTTATTAAAGCATGTAGCCACTTCACCTGGATAGTATTCTGTTTGTCTTGCAGCATCCTCTGAAGCTCCAACAAACCACTTTTCAACGTTTGTAACCTCCTTGCTAAATGTTCAGCCTCCTCTCTGGTCTCTCTCCGACCTTCCATCAGCAGATTGTCACTGTGCATGGACAGCTCTGACAGGGCCAATACCTTCTCTTCAATCTCCAACAGCATGTTCTGCAGCAGCAGAAGGAGAGAGGCTAGCTCTAACATGGTTTCTCACCACCTAAAGCAGCTGTTCTCTCTGCCACTGTCTGCAGACCGAGGGTCAGCCAGTGTCTGTCTGCTGTGCTTAACACTCTTAAGCCAGCAGTTCCCCCTCTTTACGGGACAGTGAGGACTGTCCCTCTGTTTTCATTGTTGGCCCACCTCTCCGACTCCGTTTCCTGTGCAGCATATTGTCACGTTCCAAAAATAATTGCCTATGTCATTTTTTGACAAAAACGGCTTTTATGCCTAAATCATAAAATACTCGATTTCTGGTTACGTTTTTTGTGTTTCCTGAAAGATCTGAAAAACTTACTTGGTCAGTTATTTCAGGAAGGTGACGATATTACCGCTAATCCTTCAAGCTCCATGCTCCACGGCATACGTGCTCTCAAATTCAAAGCTAATTCCTCTGCAAAGAGGACTTTTTTTTGGTCGAAATCCAAACAAATCGTGCAGCCCACACTTCTCCAATATGTAAGAGACAACGGTGATTTTCCAATATCATAGCCAAAGCAGTGTGGTGACAGCTTGAGCAGGTTTGTATTGGTACAGAAAGTAACTTCTCTTTCTTCCTGCCTCCTCTCTGTTCTCAAGGATTCCCCTACTTGGATATTCAAGCAGCTTTGCTGCCAACACCAATCCCAGCGATGGTATCAATTAATCGTTGGGAAGTCTCAACCCCTGACTACCCAGCCCCTCAATAACAGGCACCTGTCACACAGACACATTTGCATAATCTGCTTAAGACTAGCGCTTCAGTTGCTTAGGAGCCAAGCCATCTGAATACTCACTAATGCTCTTGTTTACCCATTCAAAGACTTCTAACCTCCCCCGGGGTGATCCATATGTGATAGTGAAAACAAAATATTGCAGGTTTCAACAAGTAATACACATTTACAAAAATATATTGACCCAGGACATTAGCTAAACGCATAGGAATCAATGTTTAATCACTGAAAATGTAATTATATACACAAGTATGTCACTGCTGTATACAACAAAGTTAACATGGCATAAATATTAATTAAATATTATAATTCTTCCCTAATAATTAGTCTGCACGTTTGCGTTCATAGCATTGTATGGACAGCAGGGGGAGCACTCACCTGACATTCTGCCAGTTGCTTTTCCATTTCCATCTCATCCACAGGTGTGGGTTGGAGGACGGAGTGGACAGTCACTTGAGCTCGCACAAGCCACTGGTCCAGCACATCTGCCTGAGTGTGGTACAGTTGTACGGCCTGTTCCTGACGCTCACTCTCCAGACGATCACTGACACGCTCCTGGAGGAGCAGGAAACACAAACTTATGAACTCACATCTTTAAAAGAATTTATATTAAATTCAGTTTAAGCTGTTTCTTTCAGTCCTTTTGTTTCTGTGGGAAGTGTTACAAAAATACAAACCCCATTCCTAGAAAGGTCAGGAGTTTGTAAAGTAAAAAACCTAAAATCTATGATTTGTTAATTTGCTTTACCTCTAATTTAACAAAAGCACAAAGATTTTCAATATTTTCAAAGACCAACTTTTTTGTATGTTAAATAATATAAACAAATGTATATTTTGGTGCCTGCAACTAGTGATGTCCCGATCTGGATTTTTTTTGCTTCCGTTCATTCATTCATTCATTCATTCATTAACTGAACCCACTTTATCCTCATAGGGTCAAGGGGTCGCTTGGAGCCTATCCCACTTACATACGGGTACACCCTGGACATGTCGCCAGTTCATTGCAGGGCTGACATATAGCGACAAACAATCACTCTCACATTCACACCTATGGGCAGTTTTTTAGATTAACCAATTAACCTATTAGTGCATGTCTTGGGATGGTGGGAGGAAGCCGGAGTACCTGGAAAGAACCCATTCAGACATGGGGAGAACATGCAAACTCCACACAGAAAGGTCCCACCCCCCGTTGACTGGTGTTGGAATTGAACCCAGGACCTTCTTGCTGTGAGGCATGAGTGTTATCTACTGCACCACCGTGTCACAGTGTTGCTTCCAATCCGATCCAATTTTTTTTTAGGATTAATTTTGCCCATACCGACATTTTACACTGAAATTTTGATTTAAATTTTGAGTCATTATTGATATTATTTTACTTGAGATCACAATTGGGCTGAATGTGGAACCTGAACTAAAACAAGTACGACACCTTCGACTCTTATTAACTTTAGTATAATTTTTGCACTTTCCAAATTCAAACTCTGGGCCAAATGAGAACCTTTGGCAGGCTGGTTTTGGCCCATGGGCCATATGTTTACCACTGCTGCAGCGTCTATAGACTAATGCCACCTACATCATCAATACCGCAAATAAACAGATATGCCGCCATGTTGGAAAGCAAGAGTCGAGGCAACAGAGTGACAGACTGCGTGTTTAGCAGCTGCTTTATCAGTGATAAGATGTTTTAAATGAGTTATTAGTGACAGTTTATCATTTATATATGGTAGACTGTTTTCAAACTGTGAACCCTGCTGAAGGGCAATGCTATGCTGAGTAACTGGCTGTGACTGATGGGTTTGACCATTACAAAGACATATGCAGAGTGGGAGCATTAACACCTAAAATTTAGAACATTTACATTTTTCAGATATATTACACACCAAAACAATCATTCAGTACGTTTACATGAACTTAGAGAAAATCAACTTATTGCCTTAGTCCAGCTTATATCGAAGTTTTCAAAGTCATGTATACACCTTAGTCACCTAAGGGGGCAGCCAGCCCCAGCCCCCACCCCCAGCCATGATCACAATCCCGCTCACCACACTCTCACGGAACAAAAACAAAAAAAAAAAACTGCCCTGGGATCAGCAGCCCCCCAGCGACGCAGCCGTCCAAAAACCCCAAAACAGCAGACCGACAATTCCATCCTAGAGGATGAGCTCGTAGGCAGTAGGCACCCCTGTTTCCTAGGACCTGCCACAGGGCAGGAGCGCCCAAGGGGGTGGCCATCCACAGGTCCCGGCTTCCCACCGACTGCAGCCAGAGGGCCGCCACCGACCCCAGGGCCACCCACACATTCATTCTTTCCACATGACTCAGGGGGCAAGGAATCAGGGTATGCTGCACCCAAGCCCCCCTAAACAGAGGCGGGGACCCAGAAACCTCCAGAACTTAACATTCTTATGCACCCTTGGGATGCAGCAACAACCGGAGAGGTGACACGCTGCCATGAGAGCACCAGCAGCCAGTCCACCGTCCCAAACCCCAGCCACACCACCAGTCCCCCAGAGAGGTGAAAGCCCCCTAGGTCTCTCCAGAGACCCCAGGACCCGGGAACCTCACTCTGCCTACCCCCAGCCAGCCCAGCCACCCGACCGGGACACTGCCGGCCACTTCAGAATTGCTGAACTTCAGAATAAGAAAAAAGAAGCCTCTTTTTCTTATTCTGAAGGCTCAGCAGTGGCTTTCTTGCTGCAAGTCGACCCATCAAACCTGCAACTTCAAGTCTTCTCTACACAGATGAAACTGAGACTCACTTTTGTGAGTTTAATCAGTAGAAAAAACAACTTCTGTGTGAAGGTCATAACCCCAATACCTCAAGGAGCTGCTGTTTCCCTGAGGCCTTCATGTGGATGGTGGCCATCCGTTCAGCTAAGACAGACAAGGAGGACTGCATTGCCAGCTGGTTGGCCATGTCCGAGTCCATGACATCAGTGGCCAGATCATCTGTGAAGCTGGTCTGTAGCCGGTCTATCTCCTCCTGCACACTCTGAATCTCATGTATGATATCCTGCAGAAAACAATAATACTACAGGTGATATACAGATCATTTATGATATTGAACTTTATATGTAACCTGAATGAGAACCTCATCCTCCTTTTAATCCTTTAAAAGACAAACTTAGAAATACATTTGCAAAACATGATTAAGAATTGTGTTCCTGGCACCTGACATTTAGCACCTTCCCTTTTTATTTTAGATGACCCATTTATGAATCAGATACAGAGTTCAAATAGCTGGATGACTTGCTAACTATGACTTGGTATTTTTAGTATCATACTGAACACCCAAACTGATATTCAAATGAATGCTGACTTAATATGATAACTCTACCATGTCACTACCAAAGCCCTCTATGCGTCATACTGCTTAGGACATTTACTATAAATAAAAAGCAAGCATACAAAGACCAAACATACCTTGTGGGCCTTAACGTGACTTTCAGGGCATTTATCTGCCTCCAGTGGCTCACTCAGTTTGTTCTCTAGAGCCTCCATTTTAGAAGAGATCGACTGAAGAGAACCCTGGTAATACTGTTGTCTCTCAAGAGCTTCATACAAAGACCTCTGTTTCTCGCTGATCTTTAACAAGATTGGGGAGCACACAAAAAGGATATTTATTCTAACATTGAAGTAATTTGAAATATGAAATGGCTCCACTGACATGGTTTTGTTCACTTACAATTAAAATATCTTAGCAGACAAAAAGTGACATGTTTTGCCACCACTTTCTCAAGGGGAAAAATTCAGTGTAGCACGTTAAGTTAGTGTGTTTTAATTAAAGTTTCTTCTTTGTGAATAAGTCAAGATGAATAAAGCAAAGTGATCTAGCTCTATTCACATACCACATTTTTTAATGACTCCCAGGAGCGCTGCAGATCATCTAAATTGGCCACAGACTCAAATGTTGGGTCATACAGTTCTTGGATTGGGGCTCTTGTGAGTGTTCCTCCGCCAATCTAAAACACAACCAGCAAAAGTAAATTCAAGTCAATAATGTAACAAGCAGTAAATTTGTAGAGGAGCATTCAGGGGTCAACAATAAGGCTTGTCAGGCTAACAATTGATAAGCCTGTGTTATAAAGACAAAATATATTTAAGTTGTGAGCTCTGTGTATAGTATAGGAATCTCTTCCCTGTAAATATTTGCAATTTTAGTGTTCAGTGTTTTTACTCCCAACAGTTTGATTACACACTGATATGTATATGTATGTGTATATATATATATATATACACACACACACACACACACACACATATATATATATATCAATTGAACCATCTGGTTGTGACTGACTTTTCTTACACCTATAGCCTACATTGCTGGCTCTAATGGCCCCACAGAGTCGGGCAGACTTCTGTGTGTACTTGAGGCAGACCCAAAGCAGTCCGCACCGCTCACAGTACATACGATTCTTTGGGACTTTCACGGAAACTGAACTGTCGGCAGTCTCAGAATTTGCAAACGTACACTGTATACCTTACCTATCTCTCTCTGCAGCCTATATATGAGTATCTCTCTCTCTGTGTCTGAAAGTGAAACTTTTTTGACCCACCCCAACCCTACCCCCAGGTAACCTGCTGATCCACTCATCACTAGTACGGGCATACACCTGCAGGCGCCAGTGTATAAATCATATCCTCTCCCAATCAAATCCTCTCCCATGTTGGCGTGATTGGCCTTTATCCATGGTCCTGAAACTAAATTAAACCATCTTTCACATCACAAATGTGGTGGTCAGAGAAAATTGAACATTTCATGTATTTTTAGAGCGCATTAAAGATGAATGTTCAGCTGTTCAACATGTAATAGGGCCTATTGTAAATTTTAAAAAAAGAAATAGGCCTGTTTATTGCTTGTTTTTTCACAAATAAAAAAAAAAACAAACAAAAACAAAACATCCCCCATTTACCAGCGGAATGTTCCTTTAAGCTGTGGCAAAGACACTTAAAGCTTTATAGCATTAATGTTCTCATATAGGTTACTACAATGAATTCATTCTATTCAGTTCATAAGAAAACATTGGCTGCACTCAAGTGCTCAGTTTCAGCCTGGATTAACTTGTAGAGTTTATGTAATATGCTTGTGAAGCAATGATACAGTATTATCATAAGCTTATGAAGTGTTGGTCTGGTTTCTCAACACTACCAAGGTCTTGGTAATTAATAGAATCACTGATTTTAAAAATGTGGCTGTGTTTGCTTACTTGTATATATTATATTGTGAAAAATATTGTTATAATTTTGGTCCAAAATGATGTAAAAATGTAGTTTAGTCAGATAATAACAACAAAAAACTACCACATACAGCCTCTACAAATCAGATTAAATCAGAGGAAAACTCAACTTGGTTTGGTATTAGTGACTTGCCTGTATTTTCTAGGGGGTGAGAAAATAGTGATTCAGATATGCATCGTCATTAACCTTAAAAATAGGAGCTTTTGGTTTCATTACCTAGCCCTAAATTGCTTGTATCAATATAGGAAAAAAAAATCCCTCAAGGTATTACTGAGATATAGTGTTCATAAGGATGGACAGAGAGCAGATGAGTGTTTGACCTTTGGTCACAAAAACCATCTCACTTCATCAAGGTCCTCCTGAGATGCCATGCTTATAAGACTGGACAGGCATGGGGTCAAGCTTGTGCTCATTGATAAAACTGTTCCTCAGACATTACATGGCAGACTTATAATGGGGAACCACAGATGGCAGCACACAAAGAGACACCGCTGCTGTCGGTTGAAATTAAGTAACACCTCAGTGCAGTTAGTGACAATGTGGGGGGATTACAACAGTTGATGTCACAGTGGATGGGGAAGGTGCAGGGTCTGGCGGGACGAGTGGCAGATTCACAGAAGTTGGATTACATCGCAGGACAGACCATGGAAGCACTTCGGCAGATCGCGGGACTGAGTAAGGTTTGGACGAACAATGTAGGAGATCTAACTGCTCTGAAGCGAGGAGTAAATGCTGAGGCGCAGTTATAATGAGTTATAGCTAAATTATGCAGAAATCAATCAAATCCTTCCCAGCTTTTTTTTTTTTCTCCTGGGATCTGGAGCAAACGGCTGGATTCAATATCCCCTTTAATCTGTTCCCATGCAGTCATAGCATCCTCACAAGGGGTCTGTTTCACAAAGCAGGGTCAACAAACTCTGAGTCAAATTTTAAACTCTGGGTTGATCTCCTCGGAGACAGGAAACTCAGAGTTTTCGGTTCCAGAACAGCAGATTTGAGTCGAGTTGATAGACTCAGAATATTTTTACCTGGGGTTAAGCGCATGCACCGTGACTATAAAAAGACAGCATCAGTAGAGCCCAGATTCGACGAGTCACCCTGGCAACAGGGAAGCGGAGAGCTGCATTTTTCACCCACATGTGCTCATACAGTGAGTTTGAACGTGTTTTTGGAAAGAAGTGTATCCTCCTTATGTATGCTCAAAAGAAGATTTAAAAAATTCACCTGCTGAGAAAAAAAAATGACACAACATGCAATAGTTGGAGTGGCAGATTAGGAAACTGAAATACTAGAGCACAAGTTAGAGGAGGTGCATGGTCACAGGTGAATTATGTTAATGATGTGAACTATTGGAACATGAACTGAACTAACTGGGATTTGGAGGAAATAAATAAGAACAAATGAAAGGTGCATTATGTTTTTCTTTGACTGCTGTGGTAGCAATGATAGTGACTTAATCTGGAAGTGATTCTGTCACATTGTGTCTGTGATCGTCCTGCAGACAGTTGTCTTATTTACTGGGATGTCAGAGCATGAGTATGGTGAATGTTGTAAATGTGAGGAATGTAAAGATTAGATTGAGTATGTAGATGATCTGGGACTGAAACAGTACCGCTCACACTGGACAAAATCTAAATCTGACCAAGTGTATTTTTCTCATTTCTACTTCAAATATCTCATCACACTTAAAATAAGACAGAATCGCCTAACAGGTAACTTTTCAGTGAGATACAAGACCTGATTTTTAGACAATAAATCTGGAAAATCTGATTTAAGAAATCTTACCAGGATAATTTTCACTTATCCATTGGCAGATTTTTTGGTTTGAATTAAGAAAAAAAAAAATTAAGCAAAAAAGATTTTTAATTATACCAATTTTTTTTAGTGCAAAAACATAAATGTCTGGAAATGTTAGAACATCTATGTACGATTTAAGAACCATCTACCAATGAATACGGCATCCTCTGCTCAGTAAAGCTGCACCTTGAGCGACACGATCATAGTCCAAAGGATATGTTAGTGAAAAAAGTCTCCACCTACTGTGTCTAATGGACTTATAATTTAGGTCTAGTGACTGATTTTTGTTTTAAATAACAGAATTACGGAACTTTGTTACGCTAAAACTTTCCTACTGACTGAATGAATGAGGAAATGAACCATTATGTGTGTCTGAAAGTGGGTGGAGCCACAGAGAAACTCAGGGTTTCACTGACAAAACCGGCTCCAGACCAGGTTAGATTCACAGAGTCTGTTACCGTGGTAACTAGTTCAGAGTTGAAGTCACCTCCCTTTGTGAAACAGAAAACTCAGGATTTTCCTCAGTCTGGGGTTAACAAACCCAGAGTTTTCGTTAAACCCACTTTGTGAAACTGACCCAAGGCCAAGACACAGGACTGAAAGAACAAATAAAGACTGAAGTTCCTGTGTCTCCTACTCCTACACAACGAACTTTCAAGGACTAGCACAACACACAATCATTCTCCCCCTCCCAAACCTGCCAATCCCACCTATTCTGCCTCAAATCCTTTTTTTTCCCTCCTCTCCTGAGTCCCCCCTCCTACTGAAGTTCCATCATGAGACCACATGTACTGTGTCTATAATGTATATGTATGATGTCTAAGTATGTCTTATGTATGTGCTTGCATTATCTGTGTATGTACTGTAACTTCTGATTTCTCTGATGATGGCGGTGCCTGGAATGGGGCAGCAGCTGCAGAGGTTTTTGGAGGACTGTGCATCGTAATTTTGTTTGCTGTAACATGCTAAATGTTTTGTTCTGCTGTGACATGCCAAATGACAATAAAGCTAATGGAGTGGCCATGGCTCAGGAGGTAGAGCAGGTTGTCCAATAACCGAAGGTGGCGGTTCAAATCCCGCTCTGTCCTGGTCAGTCTGTTGTGTCCTTGGGCATAACAATTCACCCTCCTTGCCTCTAGTACCACTCACACTGGTGTATAAATGTTCAGCGGTGGTCGGAGGGACCATTTGGTTCAAATTGGCAGCTACGCTTCCATCAGCCTGCCCCAGGGCAGCTGTGGCTACAGATGTAGTTTGCCACCACCAGAGGGAGAATGTGACAGCGAATAAATAATGGTTCACTAATTTAAAGCACTTTGGGTGCCTTAAAAAGCGCTATAGAAATCGAATCCATTATTATTACAGATCTAATCTAATCTAATTTAGATGTACAGATGCACCTTCTTATAGAGACGCACAGTGTACACATCTGAAATGAAAGTGGAAGTGGCAAAGAAAATACAAGCCTCCCACTCATCAGGTATATTTATTTCTATTAGAGGAAAAATATGATGAAAAAGCAAGGAGGCAGATACCTTCAAAACAGCGGCCTCAGTGTGAGTGATAGGGGAAGGAGAGCGACACACAGGAGGAGATGATAGCTCACTGTTAGTGCCCTCCTCTCCAGACTCCTCCGTTACAGGAGACAGGAGCGTGTGACAGCGACCGGCAGTTATCTATCAAGCCATGCAAAAAATATTTACAGAAGAGCACACTCATAAAGAGGAAATGGTCAAATTCATCATGCAATGAGCCGAAAGCACATCTTAGAAAGACACTGAATACTGTGAAAAAGGGACACAAAGAGGGTTTCTAATCTACATTAAATGCAAGAAATTAAAATCTTCACAATTTTTAAGCAAACATAAGAAGTAGCAGTGTAATACAATATGTCTATGTAATAAGAATACATTTAGCAACATCTGCATATTATATGATGCTTTACATTTCATACCATAATGGCTTGTGCTGTTGTTTTCTTTGCTTTCTCTTCATCCATGTCATGTAAGACCTCAGGCAGTCCTTCGAAATCGCTGACCGTCAGCAGCATGGTGGCATGCTTTGCCTTTACTGCCAGCATCTTGCACTTTGAATTCAGTGAAGCAATCTGCTCTTGATAACCTTTGATCTTCTGGGCTAGTTCCTACATAAAAAATATTAAATGCTCTTTATTCATGCAGGAATAATGACATTCAGCACAACTATGTCACAAATATTGAATAATTTAGATTAACCTATAATCAAACATGTTAAGAAAGACAGTGTAGCTTGCTTGAAAATTGGTCCAGGGCTGAGTTTGACCCCCCACAATAAAACTGGGTGTATTATTGACAATTACTTCATGGTGAAGGATCTGTGCTTGTAGCTCTTGGATGTTGCTTGATGGGATTGGTCGGTCCTGAATGACACGGTGTGCTTCTTCAATAAGCCCCTGTAGGTCTCTAACTTCCTGTTCATATTGCTCGTATTGCACCACAGCCTCCTGGTTATAGAATATAAGTTTGACAAGCATTCCATAACTCTCCATGAATTCCCTTTTCAGTACAACAGTCTAGCCTTTCAAATGAAAGTACTAACACATCAATAATACAAATACTCAATTAGAATTAAAAAATATTTGGTTGGAAAATGTTACTTAGGCACATGTATGTATGAGCAACAAAATGTAGTTGAAGTATTCAAGCATTTATTCAAACATATCCATATTTATTGTGTAAACATCGTCATCAGGAGCTCACGCAAAAAATAAAATACAGGAAAACCATCCAAAATTGTGCAAACTTTGGAGCAGTATGGTACCTGGAGGATGTTGCACTGCTGAATGGCCACATGCTGCAGATGACTGGCTTCCTGCTGCAGACGCAAAGCAGTGCGACAGATGGCCAAGTTGGGCATCACCTCCTCTGGGACCTGCAGAGCACTTTGACACAGCTGCACTGCCTGTACCTGCTGCTTGAAGCTCTCCATATCTGCCAGTAGACGCTGCAGAAACAACAAGAGTTAAGAGAGGATCACACTGTTTACAAGGTATAACATGTTAAGTATGCATTCAGGGTGCCTTATAAGAACTGAGAGAGTCCACATTGCAGTCTGTTTTGGTTCATGTCACCTGTCTCTGAGTCAGCTGTTCTTTAAGGCTTTGACGTGCCAACTCTGGTGAGGTCAGTGTAGCTTGGACCTGCTCCAGGGCAACATGTAGGGCCTTCACTTCATACTCCAGGGCTTCCATACTCTGTGGACATATCATCAATTTCAGAGAAGACTGCTGCCGGAAATACATGATTACCACGATACAAATATCACACACAATTCCTGTAAAATGTATGCATTACTTTGAATGATTTATCCTTTTGCTTTCAAAAAGGTACTTGAGGTCAATATAATTTAGCTTGTTTTGATAACAATTAACAAAGACCTCTTTAAAGTTAATGAAGAAAAAAGAAACTTCAAAATCTATAAAATCATCATAAATTGTCCATATCTATATACAATAATGACAGAGGCAAAACTTTTACAATATTTTTAAATGACTGATTGGACCAACTCCATATGGTTTGGGTAATTTTTCCAGCAAAACTAGTATTTGGTAAAGACACTGAGAATAAATCCAGGGACCCAGACTAACTACATGTGCTATATTTGAAAGTTGTAAAATGTGTGTGATCTTGTAGATCAATCTCTACCTTATTTGCATCTTCCAAGCTTTGGAGTCGTATCTTGATGTTTTGCTGGAGTTCCTCAGTGTGCCGGCTCAGTTCACATACCTGCTGACTCATAGTATCAACCTGCAGCACCTCAGACAGGAGATCCACCTTCTCCACCATAGATTCCAGGTCTCCATGAAGTTCTCGAGACTCACGCAGGACAGCCTGAGCAAAGAGCAATAAGGCAAAACATCTTCACAAACTATCAGCACAAGAAGGTCTGCTCAGGGAAGAGACAATGAACAACTTACATCAAGTTTAGATATGAATACAGCCATCAGAGCTGTGACACAAATTATTTTGTGGAATATCTGGCCACAAATTGTATGCTGGGTTCAGAGTAACCGTGAATGTAGTTATATCTTCTGAAGAAGTGCTTTATTGAAAAGAAAGTTTAACATACAAAAAGACATTAAATATGTTGAATAGATGTAAACACAGCCTCTAATATTTACACTAATTGACCTGGGCCATGTCAGTGTAAATTTTGTCCAAACGTTGCTTTTATAATTAGGTTACAAAAGTGTATTTATTTATTCTTTTTTTTTTTTTTTTTTACTTCTTTTTATTTCCTTTTATCAGGTGCAGTCATGTACAATCAAACATTTAAAGATACAGTACAGGTGAAAAAATAGTAGAGGTAGTCCATGGTTATTGACATCCCAACTATGTCCAGGCTGTGTCCATATTTGAAAATAGGTAGCGGTATTCATTCACGGAATGAGAAAATGGAAATGCAATATACAAACTTTCAATCTTTGTATTTGAATGGCATGGGGTAAAATAAATGAATAAATAAATATAATAAGTAAATAAATAATAATAATAATAATAATTGTAATAAAATAAATTACCAGACAAAAGTTATATCTGAAACATATTGGTCACGTCAAGGATTGTATCAGTTGATAAAATATGAAATAATTAGGGACCATTTAGTCAAGAATGCATCCATTTTGAAGTGTAACATTGTGGTTATATTTTCCATATAATAAACTTCTTTGACCTTCTCTTTCCATTGTGCAACAGTGGGGGGGCTGTGTTTTCAGCCAGAAGATTGTTATCGTTTTCTTAGCAATTAGAAGAAGGGTTCACAGCAATACTCTGATTACTATTATCTAGGTCTTTTGGTAGTATTCCCAACACAAAACAAAACGGTTCTAAGGGAAGATCTACATTTAGACACTTTTTTATTTCATTTTGTATGTTTAGCCAATATCTTAATAATTTTGGACAGTCCCACAATATATGTGTGTGATCTCCTACCATGCCACAGCCCCTCCAGCACTGGTTTGATCTATCCATAAATTTTTCTGTGGCAAGAGGAGTCCTGAAAAACCTAATCTTAATTTTCCATTCAAATTCTTTCCAGATGGGGCTATTTGTAGTTTTGTGGCCCTCTGCATGACAATTCCCATTCATCATCTGGAATAATAGTGCTCACTTACATTTCCCATTTTTCTTTAACGTCTAAGTTGTTATATGTTAATTCTTCTTGTAGTGTCTTATACAGATGTGATATAATTTTTTTCTTAACAGTTCCTTTAATTATTAAAATAAAGGTGTTATATATTGGAGGGTAAAGTACATAATTTATCCCATTCTTTGTGTTTCCATAAATAGTGTCTCATTTGAAGATATTTTTAAAAAATCATGGGCTGGAAAGTTGTATTTATGACTAAGCTGTTCATAGGAGATCAGGACTCCTCCGTCAAATACTTGATATTAGGTATGTCTAATTTTTTTTTCTTCTGTCATTCCAAAAGTGTTACCACAAGCAGAACAGATTCAATCTCTGCGTTTCCTTTGGTTTTGCCTATATCACCTCCTCGTCAAAACAACTGCAGCCAGTTTTGCCAGTTAACACCTGCCTTTCAGACGTGCAAAATATAGATGCAAAATCAGCCACCACAATCAGTTTCAGGTTTGGTAAATCACACTGCGTGCACTAAATAAACATTTTCATCTACTCCTCCCAGTAATTTTGTGCATTCTGCAGGAAGCGCCCATAATTGCATATTCATCAAGGCAAACACGCTAAATGGGTTGCGCAAGCTAATTTGCCCATGTGACAGGCACAACCCTCAGTGTGCCCTGTTAGTAGATAAGCCACAACGTGTTTTTGTGTGCACAGTCAAGTTTGCGCACGTTTTTACGTGTGCAAACCTTTAGTAAATCAGGCCCATAGAGGAGGACTTATCTGTGCTGGCTCTGTCTTTGTAAACAACTGTGAAATGAGGCATGGACGGCTTGTGTTTACAGTCACCAGCAGTACCTGGCTGGAAGTGTGTTTGTGTGGTAGTGCTGCAAATTGTGATGTTTCTCACGAGACACAAAATCCTGGACAAGACCTAGGCCCCGGGGACTGTACTGAGAAGTTGCAAGTGACATATTCGGTCCTAGAGGCACTAGTGGGTGGATGGAGGGCTTCCATTCAACCCATAACAAGCCATTTAACCATCACAATTGTTCTGAAACTATTTAATTAAGGTAAACACCCTGCCAAGTGCCCCTTTAAAGTGAATGGGGAGTCTAGGAGGTGCAATTTAGATTCAGGGGCAACCTGTGATGTAATGAGTATAAAAGATGGGGCCTGGCCAAGCAAAAGTGAACATCATGGATCAAAATCATATTTCTTAATATCACACAGCAAATGGCCTCATCTTTTAGCTTAATGTGTCTAGTTTATGGATCTAATTTTGCTTTTTGAATAGAACAAGTGAAAAAAAAAGTTAGAACCGTTTGACGTGTATGAAGTCTGAAAACTTCTCGAGTGTCTTAGAAACCTGTTTTTACCTCATTATCAACTGAATAATTTCTATGCCTAAAATTATGTAAATTTACTGATTCCTACATTTAATGCCTTTTATTATTATTTATTTTTATTTGTAATATTTTTAAATATATTTACCTATTTTTACCAGTAAAAGTTGTTTTTTATTACTTGAAATTTGACATTTCAGATTTTGGCATCTGTAAGTCTGTAACCAAAATTTTCAGCTTTTTAAAAAAAATTGTTTTTAATTGTTTTTGAATTGCTTCCACTTAATGACACTTGGTAAAAGTAATGAGGTTTAGATGCATGTTCCACTAGTTAAACAAATTTTGGACATTCATGACTAGAAATATGATTTTTTTTTTTTACATTGACAACTTATGTAATGTCGTAACCAGTGACAGCTTAGTGAAACCATAACATACAGACCAGACTCTCTGTTCCCCAACTTTTACATCGAAATGATTCAGAACTCCTTTTAATACATACTGTTGATCCAGAGGAACATTTATGTAGTTATTTGATTTCCATATGTGAATGGACATTATACCTTACATTTGACCTAAATGGCGTCTTCTGGATACGTAATTATTACCAGTTTTTGATGTCAGGTAATATGCATTGCTGACATTTTATTTCTGCATTGTTAAATGATTAAAGGTTTAGAAAATTTTTACTGACTACTGTAATGGAGAAGTTAGTTACAGGACACGTTCAGAGACTTAAAACAATTAAGTCTAATGTGATGGAAAAGTATCAAACTTAAAGGCTGCTTAAGACAATATAGCATTTCCGCTGGTAAGGTTCCTTGCCATGACACCAAACATTTCATTTAAAAAAATCATCACAGCAGCAATAGACTTATTATACATATGGTTAATATATAATAGGCCTGGACAAACGCCCTGCCCCTCAAATGAAAGTTTGCAAAGCTTCAAAGGGTGGGGAAAAGATAAATGAGCCTTAAGTTTCACTTTCACGACTGTGAGGGGCACGAACCATACCGCCATAGCCCATAGTATTATAAGTGGGAGGAAACCGATGCAAGCGTGCAGTTACTGACCGAAATGCATGCTCCCCCCCTCCCCGCGCCAAACTGTGCGTGTACCAATTGAAAAGCAAGTGCGTGCCCCCCCTTCCCTCCCCAACCCCGCTAAACTGCGTGCTGTTAATGACCGAAAGGCATACGCATCCCCACCCCTGCCAAACTGCGCGTGGTTACTGACTGAAATGCATGCGCGTCCCCACCCCGCCAAACTGTGCCTGTACCAGCCGAAACGTACACACACACACACACACACACACACACACACACACACACACACACACACACACACACACACACACACACA
>JAPTYQ010000016.1:1907396-1928681 GCA_029814465.1 Ostorhinchus cyanosoma | reverse complement strand
TGATTCTGCTGTTTGTGTAATGTATTTTTAACCATTTTAATAACAAAAAAAAGTTAAAAAAAAAAAAAAAAAAAAAAAGGGTCGTAGAACTATTCACAAGGACAATTTTATATGAAGTGTGAATTCGACTTGCCTGGTACATCCGTATTTGTTCCTGCAAATGAACGGAGGAATTCCAGATGATGTTTGCCCTCACCAGGCTTTTGGCTTTCTCTGACCACCTCAAAATGAAGTCCAGCATCTCATTATACTCATCTAAATAGCAGATAGCCTGAAGAGAAAATAAAACAGACATGCATAAATATACACCAAAAAAGGTTTAAGGATGTAGTACAGTGGTTCCTAAACTTTTATGGCTCATGACCCCATTTTAAAATCGCAAATTGTCTGGAAATGTCTGGGACATTTTTTTTTGCTAAAATTAATTTGATTTGATGGTAAATGGACTGAAGTAGCACATGGTGCCCAAAGTTCTTTACAAGGCCTCACATTCACCTGTTCACACACACACACGCACGCACGCACACACCAGTAGGTAGATGCCTCCATGCAAGGCACTGCCAGACCCTATTGGGAGCAATTATGGGCGGAGACAGAAAAGCCAGGTTAAGATACCGGTACAAAGTGAGAATTTTATTTTCCTTGGTTAGGATATGTACAGTCAGTCGAGCTTGTATTTACAAGGCTGCAAATTAATACTGAAAAAAACAATAATTCCAACTATGAATTATAAAAGAGCTGCATCATCGTAAACCAGCCACAATGAACATTTGAAAGATACAGTAACAAAGTGCTTCAGTTTCAGCTTCAGAGTTTGTCATGTCTTTTATGTATTGTGACTGTCTCTCTCAACTCACCATATATTTTTTATTAGTACGTAATGTTTTGGGTTTTTTTTTTTTTTTTCCAGCAATTACTACAAATTTCAGGTGATCCCATTTCAATTCCAGGCAATCCCATGTAGAGTCCCAACCCCAAGGTTGAAAACCACTGATGTAGTAGCATAGTATTATAAAACTGTTATGATAGAAAAGCTGAAATGCCAAACCTTTTTAAGCCAGTTGTTTCTGCAGTCAGCTAGTCGTGTTGTATGGTGATGCATTTCCGATAGCTTGTTGATGGCATCACTTAGCTGTTTGGCCAGAAGAGGATTTCTGCGGCCAAATTCTTGTACAGCAACATCTAATTCAGAGAGTGTGTGACCACAGCCATCCAAGTCCTCAGCCAGACTCTAAGAACATGCGATATATGCATACATCTAAGAATTACAATTTTGAACTTTAAAAGTTGAGGACTGGTAAGTTTTCTGAAACAAACACAAGTAAGACAGAAGGAAATTAGACAAAAACCTTCACTTCTTCTTTGGCATGATCAACATCTGGAGATTTTTCTTTGAATTTAGCAGATACAGCTTTCAGTTTCTCTGAGATGTCATGGATTCTGGAGCTGAAGTCCTCTTTAATTTCTCTAGTCTTCTGAATCTCTCTCTCTTTTAAAAGAACCTAGAACATATGGAAATAAAAAGCCATGGTGCAACAAAAAGAAATGGTGTATAGAGAGACATGCCTCTGCATGGTGTCTGTTGTTAATTTATTGAAAATCTCTTTAAATAATACAGTACCTGATCCTCAATAGCACCTAATGCAAGTGAAACTTCAGCTAGCTGCATGGAGATTTCAGAGGGTAGAATGGTGTAGAGGTCCAAGTACTTGCTCTGTTGCTGCTCTGCTAATTTATCCACATTCTGGCGATAGGTGATCACATCTCCATGCACAACCTGCACACAGAACCACAGCACCCATGCTGTAAAAAAAAAACTACTGCAAAATACATACAAACATGTATTATATTTAAAAGAGCATGTTGTGGGAATGACTAAAATACAGTATAGCATTTTTTTTGGTGACAGATGTACCTCGAGCTCCTGCAGTAAAGAATCAATGTCTGGTGTAGGATTGAGGAGGAGTTCCCTGGTCTCCTGAATCCAGGTTTTTACAACACTAAGTTCCTTCTCCACCTCCTCTCTGTCCCTCAGTTCCTGAGCTGCCTGTGCTCCCTTGGTCCGGGACTGTGTCAGGAGCCTGTAGGTAAACAAAACATCAACTTTAATTCTGAGAACTGTGAACTAGACTCATGACTTAACTTGAACTGAATAATTTTGACAATAACATAGTAAACGGCAATACAACTTATTGAATCAAGTCATTCACTTAAAAGCATCTCAGTAGCACAATCTATCAGTAAAGACTAGTCATCAACACCTTTCCATTTGATCCTGCACAGCTCGGATCTCCTTGAGGCTGGGCAGTTCTTCTTGGTCATTTGTTGGAGAAGGCACTTCCACGTCATGCAGCAGGCTGAGGGCATACTGTCGCAGAAGTGTGAGGGATGAGAGCTCTCTCTCCAGATCTTGGCTCAACAAATCATGCTGGTCCAAAAGTGACTGCAATGTGGCTTTGGAGGCCTTCTCCACAGCACTGTCCGGGACACGACTCTGCAGCTCATCAGCAACTGCTCTGACTTTCACCATCTGAATAAAATCATCATTAGACAATATAAACTACAAATAAAACTGTGTTTATATATGGCAACACAATCATGAAAAATATCCACATGATTTAAAATATCAAGTGCACATATTATTACAAATCAATATAACAAATAACATTTACAACTCTACTACATACTGCTTCATATTGTATACAGATACTTTTACTTCTTTTACACCTTGTTTTCAGTCTTATTCACTTTATTTTTTATTTTATTTGTCTTACTTTGATGGTTGTTTTACAAGTTACTGAGCTGTATGTTATGCTGTTATGTCAAGTTAGAGGATGTCAAGTCAGACAATTTCATAACTAAGTACTGAATATTCTGTGTACCTTCTCTCTAAAAGTCCACCATTCCTGTGCTGTGTCCTCCAGCACTCTCTCCTGTCCCCGTGCCACACTACGTAGCCGTGTCCAGCGCTGCCACACGGTAGTCATGGAGCGGCTGATTGTGGCCTTGCTGGCATCACTGCCCACCAACTCCAGCTGAGCAGCCTGCTCTTCTAAACCACTCAGTTTCTCTTGAAAACCATTCACCAGCGATACAAGGGACTGAAAAAAAAGGGAAACAGTTAAGTACACAGTAATAACAGAGGCTCTTGCTAGTTGACTTGCTAGTTTTCCTCTCACTCGATGACTGCAGAGTTTATCTTCAGCCTCCTGGCTTGTGGCTGCCTTTGCCGTTGAAAATTCAGTTAGCTTCTTTTCAGCCTCATTCATGAGCTCAATGACAGTCTGCCTGGCTTCCTGGTAGGACTTCCATTGGGCCACACAGCTAGAGAAAGATGTTACAGCAGTATATTACAGCTATTGAATTCACTAAGATTATCTGAGTAATAAATGACACTTCATGCAAATCAGTTGTTTTTTCTTTTAAATTTGCACTTTTCTTAGAAAACATCCAAATTTATTAATTTGTGACTTTCATGCAAGATTTTCAGAGGTTTTTCTTGTGATGACCTGTATTGTCCCTAATGCACCATCATGATTTCTTCACCTGTGAAGAACATCCTGGTGACACTGAAGTTGATCTCGAACCTCCACACCCCTCTGCTTTGCTGACTCGACGCTGACCCTGAGCTGCTCTTTTGCTGTGGGGTTGACCAGATTCTCCAGCTGAGGCATCAGAGTCTGCAGCTCTTCCAAGTGGATGAGGAACTCCTGCTCCGTTGCCATGATCCCCCCTTGCTGCCGGAGACACTCCTCGTAATTTTCCACATCCACACCTAGGCTTGCTTGCTGCAGGAAGGATACAGCATCCTCCAACCATTCACAGGATGACTGCATCCTGAAGTGATATTTCTGACAGAACACCAGGGCTTCCTCCAGAGTAATCTTTACACAAAGAGCAAGAAAAAAAAGTTGATTAGCAACTGACTTGGCTGATTAAAGGTGTTAAAGAAACTACTTGTAATATTACCATTTTGGTAAATGGACTGCACTTATATAGCGCTTTACATAGCCTCACATTCACACAGCGGTGGGCAGCTGCTGCCAGACCTAGCAATTTAGGGTTCCGTGTCTTGCCCAAGGACACTTCGACGTGTGGACAGTCATAGCCAGGATTCGAACCGCCGACCCTTGAGTCATTGGACGACCCACTCTACCAACTGAGCCACAGCCACAAATGAATACTTACAGTGTCCTGTCCTGCAGGGAATCAAAAGGTATAAGAAGAACTTTTTATGGGCATGAGTAACAGGGAGCTTTGACAGAAGGTATCAATGAACCTTCAGCCAAACTTGTCCTGTTGTGGCTGTAATGCTACACTGTACCACTAGAGAGTCACTGTAACCTTGAATCTGCATCCCTGTTCCCAGAGTTTCAGTCTGTCTGAGTCCCATAAACTGTCTTACAAAGTAGCTCAACAGATCATTTTAACCTACTTTCCATTAATGTAGAGGGAGAGGGATTGAACTGTAAATACAACAGGATACAGGAAACACAAGCAATGACTTATGCTTTTTGTAAATTGATGATTATCAGGGTCACTATCTACTGCTGCAAGAAACAAAAAGTGATAAAAAAAAAAACAAAAAAACAACAAAAACAAAAAGCAAATCAGTAATACAGTTGCTTTATGCTGCTGGGGACAGCTCTCTGCAATTGAAGGGAAAAAATTTCAGAACTTGTAATGCTTGGCATGTTGATGATGTAGCAATGCATATGAGTCGCTAAGTTACATTGTTATGTTTACCAAGTTTGTTGTTAAGCAGATGAGATCATTTATCTCTGAATCTGTGACCTGACAATTCAAAACAGCTCTTTAGTGCAGTTATTAGATACACAAACTGTAAATGAAAACATTTCTGGAAGCAGTACAGCACATGCAGGATGACAGTGGCTCTCAACTTGCTATAGAGGTGACATAGAGCTGAGAGAAGACAAGTTCATATCTCTGCAATACAGCACACAGACAAATTTAATATGATGTCAAAACTGCTCTTTCTGAACACTAATAATAATTCAAGGTAATTTCTTAGATAATTAAGCAAAAGAGCGTAAATAATTCATTTCAGGCAACAATAACTATAACAAATGAACTATTTTGCTCAAATGATTGCATTATTATTGTGTTATTTCTATGTCTTGAAAACAATTGACAGCAAAGTTATCCCACCTGTTTAGAGCTCAGAGCTTTTTGAACATCAGCCTGCAGCTTTGCCATTTCTTCTAGGCTTGTATCCACATGGATTGGCACAAGTTCATTGGCGCTGATGTACTTCTGCTTCTCCCTGCTACTAAGAGCTGCGACGATTCTCAGTCTGGACTGCACCTCCTCCTGCATGATTTGCTGCTTCCTGATCTCCTCCTGCACCTTTTCCACCCTGACATCTACGATAACAGCATAGCCGAGCTCATCCCTGACTTGCTGCAGCCAGTCCAGAGTCCTTTTCATCTCTGTCTCAAAATCTTTACTTTGAATGAACCTGTTCTCGCACTCTTCGATCAGCTCCCCTACTGCAGCCTGTAAAGACCTTAGCTCGTCTTGCCATAGAACTACCTGTTCTTTGGAGGCATCATGAGCTGCCTGGTCCACACGAGGAGCCAGAGTGTCCATCTGTTCCATGAGCCTTGATAAGTGAGAGTTGGCACTCTGGAGACTCCCTGCCAGAGCATGGTAGTTCTTCAGCCTCTCCTCAGCAGACTGTGTCTCAGCATTAACTTTAACCAGCTGCTCTTTTGTGGCCTTTAACTCAGAGTCAACCTGCATAGCCATGGCCTTGTGGTCCTCAAAAGACTCCAAGGTTTCATCCAGATGCTCTACTTTCTGTTCAACCAGCCTCTTTAAGCCATTGTACAAGCTCACAAGCTGGGTCATTTCCTCTGGGCGCCACGGCTGACCTGTGCTCCGAAATCCCTCCTTCTTCTGGTTCAGTTCACTCACAGCTTGACCCAGGTTGCTAAGATCCACTTGGATTGCTTTATAATCACTCTGCAAACTGACCACCTCTTCTGTTTGCAAGCCTACAGGTTGCGTGCCAAGGTTATTAAACTGTTCTTCAAGCTCTTTCAGTGCTTTGTGGGTGACATCTATAAATGAAGTGTACTCATTACGTGTGAAAATGGCCTGCTGGATTTTCTCCTGTTTTTCTTTGGCTAATGCTAATATGCTGTTGTACTGCTGTGGGAGGGTGTTCAGTTTTTCATCCAAATAGCAGTGATCTACTTCATTCAGGGTCGGCAGGATTTCCTGACCAGCTCTTTGTACTATTAGTAGGAGATTCTCATATTCAATTGCCTGTTCAATAACCTGTTGATACTTTAATGACTGTGCTTCCAGCTCAGCATCTCCAACCATGAGATTGATCTCAGGAAATGTGACTATATCTGCTTGTTTTAACCACAGGCAGATTTTCTCTAGATCTGTCTTGAAATACTTTCTAGAAACAAGCACTTTTTCAAGCTCCTGAAGTTTTTGGCCACATCTATGTAGCGTTTTCTCAAAAATGTTTTGCAACTCCTGCAACTTTGTGAGAATCTCATTCCTTTCCTCTTCACTGGCATCCCTCATCAGGTCCCTTCCCTGTGACCACAAGGAGGTCAGCTCACTCTGATAGGCTTTCAGGCTGCTTTGAATGTTCCTACATGTTCTGACCTGCTTAGCTAGATCATCAGGCAATAGAGCGATGTACTCCTCTGCCTGGGCCTTTTTCTCATTCTGATGGACCCAGGAAATAGACTGGCTTACAGCTATCAGGAACTGGGTCCTCTCAGTGAAAGCTTTGCTGAGGTGTTTTCTGCGCTGCACCACCTTCACACTCAGTGATTCAACCACAGATTGGGTGTCGGCAATCATCTGCTGCAGATGATGGCGTTCGCTGAGGCCCAGGCGGGCCAACACCCTGTCAGCATCAGTCATGGCCTGGTCCAACAGGAGCTGCTTGGCCTCTAACTCACTACAAATGCTCAGATGATCAAACAGGAAACTCTGAGCCAGCTCTGGTGGAGGGCTCATTTTCATAGCTTCAGACAGAGCAGGTTGCTGTTCCTCTGCCCAGTCTCGAGCCTCTCTAAGACGGGCTTCAACCTGGCCCATATCCTCCAGAGTTATCATTGAGTCCTGGATTTTCTTTTCAATTAGGTTTTGCATCTGAGACCACCGCTGCTCAAAGTGGCTGATTTGTTCCTTTACCAGCTCCTTGTCATCCAAGTTCAGATGATGGATAACCCTCTGTTTTTGCTCTTTAAGGTCCTCAAGAGCACCTTTTTGTTCTTCAAGAGTCACTGCAAGTTTACGCAAAGCTTCCAGATGTTGAGATGAACTTTCAGCATCCGTTCTGGGACACAGATAAAAAAAACAACAAAACTGAGATTAAATGGTTGATTATAAACTGAATTTGAAAAGAAATGTAGTGATGCTTATGGTCTAAAAGATTATGTATTTTTTATCAACAAAACTCACTGAACATTTGAAATAATCAATGATGAATACAAAGTCACGCAATGACAACTGTTGATGCTAAAAAATGAGATGGTCTTGTACAGACTTCATTTGAGTATGGATTTAGTTTTCCTAAACTTTTTCATACAGGTGTACAATTAATCAAGTTGAATTAATAAGACTGAAGTGAATCCCAATATCATCATGTATTAAGTGTTGTATAACCGTAAATGGCTCTAATGCTAAGGATTCAGTGACATTAAAAGGTACAGCATAAAACAAGCAAAATATTATTTGTTTAAATTTTTTGTTACTAGTTCAAGCTTGTAAGTTTGAGTTGAAACAGAAGACTCTTCAAAATGATGCGTAATCTGGTTTTCTGGATAATAGACTCAAATGATAACTGCAAATTAGCTTTTGCCAACTTCTGATGCCATAATTTGCCATACATTTATCCAGTAACATTTTTCAATCAATTACATTAACTTATATGACTTAATTCAGTAATACACATTAACTAACATTAACTAATCCTTAATTTATGCTCCTAGTGATCCTAAAAACTAATGTGGCCGTGTTAATATGCTAAGTAATCTAAGAGATTGCAATATTAAATGTTACTTGACTACTAATAACTATTATTAATGCTGATTACTGTTATGTTGTTGTTAATGTTGGTAATGTTAATAAACATACTCTTCAATACAATGTATAAATCAATACCTTACTTACCACAAACACTATCAGTAAATGATTATTAGATTGGTTATCTATAAACTAGCTGATAATTAATGCAATAGAACAAAAATTGCAACACACACACACACACACACACACACACACACACACACACACACACACACACACACACACACACACACACACACAAGATCTTGCAGCTTGTACAAGATTTTTTGGTCCTGTACACAGACTGTAATTAAGTTAACGGTGTCACAAGTTCACTATACTCTGTATGTATAAACACCTGGCCAGGTTGTCCCACTCTTTGGAAACCTGTTCAAACAGTGCCTCCACTGCAGTGATACAGTTGTGGTATTCTTTAGATCTCTGTAGGTCCTCCTCCCTCTGACTTTGCAGCTTGTTGGCCTGGTGACAGAGCTCAAGCCAAGAATGGCTCAGACGATCCAGCTCTGCATGTTCTTGAGAGTCCTGGCCTCCAGTCAACCTGCTCACAGTCTCAGTCATCTTGGTCAGGATACTCTGTTTGGACTGCAGTTGTTGGCTACATTCCTGTGTGACAAGTAATATTCAGAAAAATCATTGTTAAAGCAAAGCTGCTACAGAGAGATAAATGCAGGTGATAAAGAGCAAAATACAACGATTTTAGTGGAAACTTAAAACTGTAGGAGACAGTCTCAATTTGTGGGTCTTCTCATGGTTGTATTAGCGTTCCTTACCTTGGCTTGTATTAACATGTTTTGGGCTATCTTTATCTCCAGCTCTGCAGGCCTTCTGGAAAGGCTGAGGAGCTGCTGCTCCATATCCTGGAAAAGGCTGCTCAGATCCTGTTTTTGTTCTTTGATCTCCCTCCAGCCCTCTGACAGCTCCTGTGCAGTAGACATCCTCTCCTCTATCTGTAACACAATACAAAACATTATACATCATTCATATATACTTCATTACAATGACAAGGAATGTTAACATACATTAATTTAAGAATGTACTACTTAGATCTAATTAAGTCACCTCTCTGTTTAGTCAATACATTATGAGTAATGGCATGTCAATAAAAAGTGTTACTTAATTTAATGCTTTACAATCGAAAAAGAGGTATAAATACAGACCGTAAGTTTGACCTGCTGAACTTCTGCAGCTGTCACCCTCACAGCGTCATCAGACAGGTCACACACAGAACATACCAAATCCAGGTAAGTACTGGCCTGTTCCTGAAGGGCCCTGTAGTGCTTCACCTGTCAGTAGGCACACAACAAAGTGAGAAATGTGCAATATACGTAATAAAAAATACACAGTCTATAGAAAAGTAAAGCAGCAGCCTATGGGTCTGTTACCTGCTTTAGTGCCTCCTGTAGACCTGATGGTCCTTGATCATTGAGCTGGAGCTCTTTCTGTACTGTGGAGAGCCATGTCTGGCACTGTTGAAGAGTGTCCTGATGGCTCACATGTTTCTGTAGCTCCCTGTCCAGGCTCTGGTACACCTGTTTGACAAGTAGATGACTCAGCTTAATAGTCTAAGAGTCGATGAAAAAAGTTGATGAAAAAACTAGTTGTCTTGTTTTTTTTAATCGCAAAAAATAAACCCAAAAATTGTCACAAGAATCCCTCAGTACAATATGCAACACCCTGTGCCATTAAAGCCCTGATCCAAGTAAAGAAACATAACATGCTGCACACTTGTAATACCCCTCCACCAAATATAGTGAAGATTATGTTGAAAGTTACTGACCTATAATTTAGATTAGATTGCCTTTGTGTAAAACGTATTACGTACACGTTTATACACACGTGATCAAAATTTTAAGACCAGTTGAAAAATTGCATGACTCTACATTTTGCACTGTTGGATGTTAACAAGGGTCAAAATAGTGTTTCAAAATGCCAACAAAAGAAATGGGACTGAGACAATAAAAAAAATTTAAGTAAGCAAATTATTGAAAACAACATTTAAAGTGAGTCTGTTCATCAGCTGATCAAAAGTTTAAGACCACAGATTTTTAAAAGGCAAAATCTGAACAAAAATGTGGATTCAAATGTCATTTTCTGTAAGGTATTCACACTGTAATGACCTCCTGATGGCAAAGGCAAAAAGCTTTCTTTCTTTAAATGTGGTTGGATTGTTGAGCTGTATAAGTAAGGCGTCTCTCAGCGTGACATTACTGCTGAGGTTGGATGCAGTAAGACAGTCATTTTGAATTCCTTAAAAGATCCTGAGGGTTATGGAACAAAAACGTCAAGCAGCAGAAAAAAAAAATTTCACCAGCACTGAGCTGGAGGACCATGATTGGCTGTCTGCCAAGACATGGAGACGGCTTTAAGAACAAAAGCCTTCACAAGCCTTGTATCCTTCAATGGCACAAAATTGCCCATTTGGACTTTGCAAGAGAGCACCAGACATGACATTGAAACGTGGAAGAAAGTTTTATTCTCTAATGAGTTTCAAAGGTTATTTATTTGTCATTCCTTGGTACAGGTACAAAGAAATTAAATAGTGTGCTCCCAGGTTAAAAACTGTGTAAAATCAGGCATTATAGATAAATAAGGAAGCACATTCGACAAGCTAAAATAGATTAAAATAGGAATAAAATAATAAGATAAAATACATTTAAAAATAAGTTTAAAAATAAAAGTAAGTGTGCCGAACAATCAAAGTTGCTTGTTAGCACTGAATCCGTTCCGTGCAGTCCGTAGTGCAAATGTTGCCTTACTGTTTAGTGCTCTCACAGCCTGGGGGAAGAAGCAGATTAAAAGTCTGCTGGGGTCCGTTTCACGAAGCAGGATCAACAAACTCTGAGTCAAATTTTTAATTCTGAGTTGACCTCCTCAGAGATAGGAAACTCAGAGTTTCTGGTTCCAGAACAGCTGGTTTGAGTTGAGTTGATCAACTCAGAGTAGTTTCACCTGGAGTTAAGTGCGTGCACTGCGACTATAAAAAGACAGCATCAGTAGAGCCCTGATTCAACGAGTCACCATGGCAACGAGGAAGTGGAGGGCTGCGTTTTTCACCCACATGCGCTCAGACAGTGAGTTTGAACATGTTTTTAGAAAGAAATGTAACTGTCTTCATCCCAGATGAATCCCACTCCAGTTGTGTCATCTGCATACTTAATTATCTTAATTGTGTTGTGGGAGGCAGTACAGTCATGTGTGAGTAGGCTGAACAACAGGGGAACCAGTGTTCACAGTGATGGAGCTGGATGTCCTTTTCCGCATCCTAACTGACCTCTGTGTCAGAAAGCTGAGGACCCAGTTGCAGATGCCAGTGTCCAAGTCCAGCGACCTCAGCTTCTCCAAGAGCTGTTGTGGGATGATAGTGTTAAAAGCCGAGCTGAAGTCAAGGAAGAGGACTCTGGCATAGGTGTTTTTCTCCCCCAGGTGGAACAGAATGGAGTGGAGAGAGGTGGTGATTGCATCCCCTGTTGAACGGTTTGCCCTATAGGCAAACTGCAAAGGATTCAGGTTAGCAGGGAGGCAGGATTTAATGTGCTGCATGACAAACCGCTTGAAGCATTTCATCAGCACTGGTGTAAGGGCCACAGGGCGGTAATCATTCAAACTGGCCGGGTTATGCTTCTTTGGCAAGGGGATGATGGTGGCTCTTTTGAGGCATGCGGGCACCACCGCCTGACTGAGAGAGGTGTTATATTTGTTTGTGAGGACACCTTTTAATTGTTCTACACAGTGCCTCAAGACCCTCCCAGGGACGTTATCAGGCCCTGTGGCTTTCCATGGGTTGACGCTGGCTAGGGCCTTTCCCACTCCAGTTGTGGACAGAAAATCTGGCCATGAAGTGAAGGGGGGAGTCTTGGTGGTGTTCCCTGCCTCAAACCGTGCAAAGAGGTTATTAAGAACATCAGGAAGGGTGGGGTCTGTGTTCAATGTCAGTGGAGAGTGAGGCTTATAGTCTGATAGTGAGTTAAAGTCCCACCACAGCCGCTTAGTGTCCCCTGTGTTGGTGAAGTGGCTGTGAAGTCTCTGCACATACCCCGTCTAGCAAACAAGCAAATATATCACCCCAACAAAGGGGTCATGTCTGCATTTCACACCATTTGACCTTGTAAAAGAAGGTCAAGGTAACATATTTTCAATAGGGTTCTGCTCCATGCCAAGATGCATCCACAGTATAAATTTGGTGCTGATATCTCAATGCGTTCTCCGGATAATGCAATTACATCATTGAGGGGATGGACAGACGACGAAATGATTACAATACCCCTTCAGCCAGACATAGGCTGAGGGGTAAAAACTATTAAAAAACAAATCTTTCACAGAGTGAAAAGTGAGAGACATCACATGAAGAACCATAGTTCACTCAGTGTCTGGACATCAGCCCATTTTATTGTACACAGAATTTATATGCCTGCATACATAATCACAGATGATGGAGAGCAAGGTTTTTATAAAAAAACCAAACCAAACCAAACCAACAAAACAAAACAAAACAAAACAAAAATGTCTGTTACAGGGCTGGAGGACCCCTCCTCTTTTAAAACACCTTGACCTTGCATGAATTGAGTCATGGACAGACCTTTTTCATTTTAAAGAATAATTATGGACGTAAAGATGTACAGGTTTATTTTTAGTTTGTTTTCAGTGGGGGGAAAGACCTACTTGTATTGGGCCTGCCTGTTGCCCTTCAGTCAGTCCATTATTCTGATGTCCAAAAAAAAATTTTTTAAGTTTAAAAAGGAGGAAAAGGCGGTTGCAGGAGAACAGTATTACTCACACGCTGTGCAGTGCTGCAGATGGCAGAGTAGCTGTCTCTTGTACCCTGCTGATGAGCCTGCACTTGTTGATTAATCTTAGCTTGAACTTGGTCCGTACAGCTGGCAACAAGATCTTCTCCTTTCTGCTTTAAAGTACTGAGACGATCCTGAAAACTCCCTATCTCCTCCATTATTGCCTGAAAGCATGAAAGGTGGTTAAAAATATAGAAATTAACAGAGTAACTGGCTGAAAGTAAAATATTAGTGAGTGATGCTGCAAAGGGGTATATGAACTCCCATGGGTGTTTTATTTGCCCATCATGGAAGCTGCTTTCAAAATTATTTATTATTAAAAGATTCTCATTAAATCTGAGGGCTTTCTGAAATCCTTGACATAATTGACAACAAAAAAACACACAATATAGTCTTAATGGAATATTAACCTGGCATAAAATATAACACATGATGCTTATGCAGTATCACAATAGGACATGGTAAGGACAGTCAGTGGCATCAATGCGCCTGGACCGACTTATGAATGTTCTGACAGAGATTAACATTAAATACATTATACGGGTCATACAATAGTCTGCTCACAGCCAAACAAGATAAAGGCTCCTGCAAAATCATACCAGGATATCAAAGATGCAATCAAAGACTTTGACTCATGTTTAATCACTCAATCAATTATTGTCCAACAGAAATGAGGCATGAGAAGATGATGAGACACAGTCTGAGCGAGACAGTCTAAAACACTTAATGTAAAAAAGCTTAACGTAGTTTAATGTCCGACAATAGTGATCAGTCATCACCAAATTATGCATGGAAATCTCTAATCCTATCCATTTTCATTTCTCCAAAAATCAAAACCATGAGATTGGTGATGACTGATCACCATTTTTGGGCATTAAGCTACGTTAAGCTTTTTTACATTAAGCACTTTGGACTGTCCAGTGCCAGCCTTATGTTATAGACCGTGGGATTTCTCCAGCCTCCCCTGCATCAACTAAAACTCTGGTCTACCACAACAGCCAGCTGCTGATGCCTATCTGACCAGCCAACTGTGTCCTCACCCGTGCTCACTCGAGTCACAAGATGACATCATGAGGGCAATCGGTGGCATAAATGAGCACCTGGACTGACTTGTAAATGTTCTCACAGACATTAATACTTCGTTTAATGCATTTATCAACAAGTGAAGTTTATGTCCTTGTCTCTTTATAAAGGTTGAAATCACATGCTGCTGGGCCCAAATGGCCTCCTGGGCAGGATTGCGTTGATGGGTCCAGCATCTGGTTTGTCTGATGGGGGGATGTGCTGCTCTGGCAGTGGGCTCACGAGCCAGTGTGTTAATTGTTCATCTTTGTATCTCTCATGTGCATATCAGACTGAGGAATGACCTTTTTCACATTATTATTATTACATCACACAAGTGTCACCAACGGTTTAAAATTACTAGAAACGTGCATCAGCCATGAAGTTGGCATGGAGCACCACACATTTCCACAGTCATTTCACTCTTTGTACATCTGAACATGAGCATGGAAAAGGGCGTACGCCATGTTTTTGGGCGTACGCATCCTTTGTACATGAGGCTTCAGGTCTGGACTCTGGTGTCAAATTTGTGTGTGAAAATCAAGTGTCATGCTCCTTAAAACACTCTCTCACAATTTCAATTGATCACTCAAATTTTATCTATATAGTGCCACATCATAAAAGTTATCTCATGACATGTTACATTTAAAACTGTCTAAACCATACTCTTAATAAGTCAATTCACACACACCCAACATAATCCTCCAGAAGTAAGCACTTGGTAACAGCGGTGAGAAAAAATTTCCTTTTAACCGGCAGAAATGAAAAAGTTCCAAAATAAGAAGCTACTCAGTGTTGAGTCAAAGTCTGTCAGTCAATCAAAATCAGTTAAAACCTGCCACCTGTAGGAGGGAAGAAGCGGTGAGCTTTCTCCCTAGACCAGGGGTGTCAAACTCCGGTCCTCGAGGGCCGGTATCCTCCTTGTTTTAGATATTTCCCTCTTCCAGCACATCTGGTTCAATTAATGATCAGCTCATTATTATGCGCTGCAGAAGCCTCATCATGATGAAATGGCTTCCAGGTGTGATGGAAGAGGGAAATATCTAAAACAGGAGAGTGGCCATCCCTGGTCCTCGAGGGCCCCTATCCTGCATATTATTCCTCTTCCAACACACCTGATTCAAATGATAAGCCTATTATCAAGCTCTGCAGAAGCTGGATAACGACTATTGGTTGTGCAGGAAGAGGGAAACAGGCAGGATAGGGGCCCTCAAGGACCAGGGTTGGCCACCCCTGATCTAAAACATGCAGGATACCAGTCCATGAGGACTGGAGTTTGACACCTATGCCTTAGTCTGACTCCAGCTGATGCACTGAATGAAGAACACCTGCTGCAGATTGTGAGGAGGACACACTGCTTCAGTTTGGCTGCAGACACTGGAAGGGATATAACTGACTGTTCATCTTGGGCAAACTATAGAAGGCAACTGGTATGAATGGACAAGTGTTTTTTGTTTTAGTGAAATAATGTTAATGATAAATGTATTTGAAAGTCCTGCACTTTAAAAAAAGTTACATTGACAATATATTTTGAATAATAAAGTACTTAAAAAAATGTCAGTTAAAATATTTCAATAAAGAGGTACTTTAAAATAGGGATGTCCTGATATGATCACGTGATCAGAAATCAGGGCCGATCAAGTGATTTCAGACTCGATCGGAATCAGTTATTACATCCTGATCAGCGATCGGAAATAACATATATATTTACATATAAATATTTTTTTATCAGACCTATAATATTTTAAAACAAATGATAACAATAACAGCTTGGTATTTATTACTGTATTGTAGTAGTACAGAGTGAGACCATCTCAAAAACATACATTTTCTTCTGTGAAGCCAGATGAGGAGAGTAAGAATTAGGAGTGCAGTCCTGAAAAGCACTTTACTGACCTTTCGCTATAACAATGTGGCATTTTTATTTGTGTATTTGTTTACATGCCTGCAGGGTATTTTAAGTTGAGCTGCTGTTTGTTTTTATATCAGACATTTAAATTTAACATACGTTGCACCAAACTCCAAGAAGTATTTATTTTTTAATCATTTACTTTATTGTTAATTTATTGAATTTATAAGGTTTATTTGTTATTGCGTAATGGCTTATTTACTTGATTGTTCAAGCTACCTCACAGAAATACTACATTTATAATTGTTAAATAAAAATGAGGTGAATAAAACAAAGGGACATCCTGGATCTGTTTAGTCGCTCTCCATTTTTAAAATGTATTATAGAAGTATTGGATCGGGACTCGGTATTGGCCGATCACTCAGAATCAAAGGACTCGGAGGCAAAAAAGCCTAATCGAGACAGCTCCACTTTAAAATATTAAGTTAAAATGACAATATTTGAATAATATGTTACTTTAAAAAGTTAAGTTAAAGTTAAAACATTTGATAAATAAATTACTTTGAAATGTCTAGCAACATTTAAAGGCCTGTGAGATATTGTTTGCTTTAAAAATAATTTGTTGATGTTTCTTTATTTCTGTTTTGTTTAAAAGGTTTTCAACCTAACAATCCTCTAAGTAAAAACTAAAAGGAGGAAGAGTTGACCTGTTTCATCTTTTATGGTTTGCCAGGCCATTTTTTAAGTTTGGGCAGGAGCTGAATGATTTAAAAACTGTATATAACTTGACAATCAGTTAGGGTTAAAGAATTTGTGGCATCTGAAACATATTAATCATTAAATTTTTTTGGCCAGGCAGTATGTAATATTTCCATATAAATTACAATGGAAGTGCTAATATTATAAAACTTATGAAATACTGTGGAGAGTTTGTGGGTGGTACCTTGTGCCTGGCCAGTTGCTGAGTTGCCATCTCCATACTGCTGGTCTGCATGGAGTCAGAGGTGACAAGCCGACCGGACATTTGTAAGAGCCACTTCTCCACCTCCTGCAATTCACTGTTATAGTCCTCATGCTCCTTCACCCATTCCACAAGATTCTGGACCTGTGCCTGAAATGCAACATACAGATACAGATTATACAGGGATAGATTATGGAGAGAATGATACAGGTTGTCTCAGTTCTCTAGCAACATTTTAGCCTTGTTGAGAAAAAAGTAAGTTTTTCAGCCTTTTTCATAATTCAATTGGAATAGCCACATGGTTAACGGTTAAGATTAACATATTGTTCAAGCTCAGGGACTCAAAAATTAATAATTACCAAAAATGAAAAATTTGAGACAGACAGTGATTCACCATTCTGTTAAATTCTATTTGCTGACCTAATGGGGTGGAAAAATGAGAACAAGGCAGGTGGTACACTACAAACAAAAAGATGGATATTCTTCAAGGAGCAGAATTTCTCTAGCCACATCCGTGGCTTCCAAATGGCATCGCACAGATCCACAATTGGGACAAAACATGAAAAAAACTAACAAGCAAAGAAAAGAACATCTTCATTTTGGCTTCTGTTGACTTGAATATTGTAAAAATTGTACCAGAAAAACAAGCACCTGAATTGTACAATTGTGATTGTTACCTCTTGGCAGTGTTCATTTAAGCAGAATCATGCTGAACTCAATGTAATAGGAAACAAACAAATGGGAGAATCAGGGGAATGCTAAAAATTGGACAGATTTAATCAATAGCACCTAGGACAAAAAATGATAGTGATAGAACTGACATATGTATATGATTTAATTAGTAATTTGTTCATGTGGAAGATGATTACACAGCGCTGAGATCATGATAATGTTGAATGCAGATGCCATTAAAAAGGAGTAACGAAAAAAAAGTGAAGCAATTTTTTTTAAACATGTGTCAAGACTTTAACCCTGCTCCATCCCTGAAAATGCATGTTTAACCAAAATCAGGGAATTGTGGTAGATTTTCAAGTATGGCAGCTTTACTCTTATCATTTGTTATAAACATGTGTCTCATTTTACAGAAATCCATATATCACAGTGGTACAAAGGCCCTCAAAATAATATGTACAACCATATCTATACAGTATTTAAAGATCACCATGATTTTTCTTTGAAGAGTTTCTAATACTAAGTGTAACATTTCCATGTCTTCTTACCTTGGCTGCTAAACAGAGATCTTGATAGTCAGTCTGCAGTTTTTTCATATTGTCACTTATTGTGGGGTCATGAACTGTATCAAGTAAGGCTTCCCCCTTCTCGATCACAGATTTTACTGCTAGCTCATGAGACTGCACTGTTTGCTGGATGGTCTGAATACAAGGAAAAAGAGTTAGCAACAAGCAAAAGAAAACGTGAATTTCTCTTGCCATTTTTCAAACAAGCCCAAAAAATATTTTAGTTACCTTGTACTTTGCTAGCTGAGCCTTCTTCTGGTAGAGTTCAGCTTTAGGCTCCACATTTGATGCTAAAAGATTCTTGGTCTCCATTAACCACTGGGTCTGGGCTTTGTATTTGTCCATGAAATCTTTAGAAAGTGAGATACATTTCTCGAGACAGCTATGCTCTGTGCGCAGAGCTGCTGTTAGCTCCTCCAGCTGGAGGAGGCGTGTGCCCACCTCCTCTTTCAGCTGCTCAGCTTCCGGCTCCTCCAGGAATGCCATGGTTCGCTCAGTTTTCTCTCTCATTGTCTTTAGGTAAGTGTGACCCTGCTCCATGTCAGCCTGAAGAGTCTGATCAGAACACAAATTCATATTATTGAGTTTCAAACAGGCTTTTATTGAGGAGATAATGCGGTATATTCTAAACTGTACCTCCAATTTCTTAATTTTTCTCTCCATGGCAAAGCGGTCCACAGCATCAACACTTATGGCCATGGTACTGAAGTTATTCTGGGCTGTACTGAGCCAGTCTGAGAACGTGCTGAAGACACATTGTGCTTCCTCAATGCAGGACACTTCTTCTTGGAGCTGTTTGATTGTCTCCTACAAAACAAAGCCAAAGGGATAATTATAGTAAAAAGTAAAAGAAAAACAAAAATGCTTGAGTCAAGATGGAAGACAGATTTTCAGTTATTTCTTGATATATATATATATATATATATATAATTGGAACACAAGACCATATCAGTGGTCTCCAAAGCATATCCAAAGTCTGGATATACTGTATCAGAAGCAAGACAATATACCAATAGGAGAATATAGTGTATTACTTTCTCTTACAATATGTTATTAATATACAAGTCAGTGGCGGATCCAGAAAAAATGGATGAGGGGGCACAGGAGAATGGTGGGGTCCAGGGTCAGAGCTCTGGTGGAGATTCAAGGGGGCCAAGCACAGCAAAATTAACATTATAAATGCTTCAAATCACCTAAAACAGTTTTTTTTTAATTATCATACACTAATAAAAGAAATAAAATTGAACCTCACTAATGTGTCCACTTTTGGAACCAATGCAAAGAGTTGGGTTTAATAAGATTGTCCTCAGCTATGGAATTGAATTCCACTGCATTACAAATCATTTAAAATTAGAAACAACAGGGTATAATACAGGTATCGACCTACAGTATATTTGACAACTTTGATTCACTCAATCACTGGCTGTGTTCAAAGCTACGTAATATTCAGGCGATGCAGTAACATACTCTAGTTCTGACTGTATGCATTGCATACCGTTTGTTTTTCTGGCATGCAGAACCTAATGCTGCTTGAATAGACAGTTGTCTCTTCATTGTAACACTTTAGTCTAATTTAGATTTAACTCCATTCACCATATAGACTGTTCATAAATGGTGAAAGCACAGTAAATCCTTCTCAAATACAAGAGACAGAAGAGCCTTGTGGCACATACATGTCAACATTTTATATGTACAAACATGGGGTGGGGGGGGCAAACACTGATTTGTTTTTAAATTAAAACCCATATATCAACATCAAAGTTGCCTTCAGTATGCATGTCCTAAAATTAAAGCACTTAAGGCCAACTTTACAGATAAAGATCAACTTGATTTATTCCAAAGGAGAAATTCTTTTTCTGTCAGGTGAAGAATGTAGAAGAAAAAAAAAAGTCAGCCATCACACCGTGGTCTGTTTAGTGATTGTGATTTAGTGATAACAGTATTGTATTATGAGACATCCTGCGATTCCCACCACTAGTGCCATATAGTATGACATGTACAGTTGTGGGTTTTCTAGTTTATACCGGAATCATATACTTTTATACCTGAATCGTAGTATACTTAATTCTAAGTGTCTAAGTGTTACAAAGGGAATGTGCGAGCATGAAGGTCATAATGTCTGGGTCACCAGGCAGTGGCGGGGGCTTATCATAGGCTCAGAAGCAGTTTGTTCCTCTCGCATTTTTTGGCTTTTGATTGGTGTCTGGCTGACGGCACAGCGTGTCCAGCAATGGGCCAAGAAAAAGCAGTAAAGTCGAAGGACAACTGAGGCAGTGGAAAGAAGACCTGGGCACGGAAGAAAACAGCAGGAGCAGAGAAGAACAGCTGTAAGACCCCCAACAACAGCAGCGGAGAGTTGAAAGCAAACAAAGTTTGAAATCATATCACTCTGTTTGGTGTTGGCTGAAAGCACTGTGTCCAGCAACAGACCAACAGACCATGGGAAGATGGAATGGAACAGACTGGAACAGAGTGGACAGAGCGACCATGTTTGCATTTTTCTGGTAAAAATAAAGTTTCTCCAAGACAAGGAAAACAGGGAACAGAAGAAGAAAACTCAATCCGATGAGCCTGAAGGAAGAGTCTGAAAAAACCACAGTACAGAGCGACAGAAGAGCCAAGGACAGACGGAGTGAAGAGCACAGAGTCCAGAGTGAGAAGATCAAGTGGAAACAAAGGGTGAGAGAGGAATGGAGCACTGCTGATCAGTGTCACTGTTTGAGGTTTTGCCAAAACTTAACTAAGTACTGTAAACAGGAATGTGTTCTGTTATTGAAGTTTTAGGGAAAGCTTTAAAAAGTAAAGGAGGGAAGAAGGTAGAGACAAAAATAGGATTCTGCTAAATTTGAAGTCTATTTTACATCCAGAGTATGTGATGTCATTTTTTCTCTGTTCTGCTGCTTCACTTATTCTGTAGGAAGTACAGACAAGAGAAGGAAGTTGAGAAAATAAAAGAGAGAAACAGGTAGAAATAAGGGATTATAGGGAAGTACAAAAAGTCTTAAATAGTGGTGAAACAAATAGGTGTAAAAAAAAAAAAAAAAGAAGAAGAAGAAATGAAAATCCAGTAACGAGAGAGTAAGAAATAATAGAGTTAAACAGCGGTACAACCAACAGAGATAAGAGATGGAATAAAACAGTAGGGTAATAGTGTTTCCTTTATTTGGTTATTTTGTTTTCTATTTTATTTTTGTCTCTATAGCTGCTCGTATATTTTCCTGTTTTCTACTTCTGGGGGATTTCAATGAGTTCTATTGGGTGTTATATTTCAGACTGATTTAGTTCAAGTTTTTAAGGTTTATTGAT
>JAPTYQ010000016.1:1892732-1902954 GCA_029814465.1 Ostorhinchus cyanosoma | reverse complement strand
GCTGGAGAGACTACGTCTCTCGGCTGGCCTGGGAACGCCTTGGGGTCCCCCCGGAAGAGCTGGAGGAGGTGTCTGGGGAGAGGGAAGTCTGAGCATCCCTGCTTAGACTGTTGCCCCCGCGACCCGGCCCTGGATAAGCGGAAGATAATGGATGGATGGAACAGTAGAACAGCATTTTAAGCTGCAGCAGTCAAAAAAATATTAATAACATTTCATTTATGCAATGTTGATTATATTATAAAATAATTTGGATCGAAGTTCGTGCACCATCTTTTGTGCAGGGAAGTAATTCCCAGATATTCTGTTATACAAGTTTGGGGAACAACTGTATGTATCGGCAGGGCTCAGGCAAGAGGCCTTGGAAGGGGACAAAGTGAACGTGTCGAGGTGACCGTGTGCAAGGCAGATAAGGATCGTCTGTCATCAAAAGATCCAGTCAGAATTCTGCACATAGGCCAGTCCTTTTATGGTACCCCTGATGACAGAGTTTCTGTATATTTCTATATTACTGTTTCTGTAAACTGAGAGATTTTCCCAGATCACACACTGAGTTGTGTTTCACTTATTTTATCCCCAACATTTGGCGCCCAACGTGGGGCACGGTAGAGGCAGAGATCGGCTCATGGATGAACGTGGTGACACTGTGTTTGGGGCCTAAACAAACTCAGGTAAGAGATTATTCTTACCACTTGCATTCACAGTCTCATTACGTCTGTTGTGGGTAGGTTATGCCTCTCCGAAGAAAATTTTATGTTTGAACATGTGATGTCATCTGGGAATCTTCACTCACCAACTGAGGCCGTGGGACCCCTTGGTGTTTTAAATAAATTGGCCCGGGTCAAGTTGTGAATTGGCAGAATTTTGGTTAGTAGTATTAGTTGTAGTAAAAAAAATGCGTATATGTGAGAGATGAGGCCGTCTGTATAATTTAAAGACGATGTATTCTGTGAAAGACGACAGAATAAATGTGAGTATGCGCTGTGTTAGTAACTGCGGTTTTGTCCTCAAGCTCCAAGGACAGTGGATCACGAGATGAGGATTGATTGCATCTTATCTTAGCTTGATGCTTTAGCCTCATGGGTATCCAATAATTGTCCATGAGAAGGGTTAGGGTTGAAAAGAAGGAGTTAATCACATATTGAAAATTGAGAAGAATGAATTGATTCGGTCAAAAAGCGCTTATGAAGCCGATCCAAGAGTATACTTAAGTGCAATTGGCCAACCAAAAGGAATCCCAGATGAGTTTAAGGCTAGACATGAAGTAGTAGCAGGAATGGAGTCTATATTTGTTTGGGTTACAGCCAATAAAAATGTAGAATGGATAAACTTCATCTATTTACAACCAGCAGCGGTTTATTAACTATTCTAATGCAGCACAAGGAGGATTTGGAGAACAATTAGATGCTACTAGCAAAATAGCACGACTAAATCGTCAAGTTTTAGATTGGATGTTAACAGGCAAAGGATGAGTCTGTGTTATGTTCGGGGAACAGTGTTGTACATCTTTTGTGCAGGGAAGTAATTCCCAGATATTCTGTTATACAAGTCTGGGGAACAACTGTATGTTTTGGCAGGGCTCAGGCCAGAAGCCTTGGAAGGGGTCAAAGTGAATGTGTCGAGGTGACCGTGTGCAAGGCAGATAAGGATCATCTGTCACCAAAAGATCTGTTCAGAATTTAGCACATAGGCCAGTCCTTTTATGGTACCCCTGATGACAGATTTTCTGTATATAAGAATGAATGAAGAAATAAACGGAGAGATTTTCCCAGATTGCACACTGGGTTGTGTTTCACTTATTTTATCCACAACAATTACTATATCAACAGCACCATAGTGATTTTTTTCATACCTGCAGCTTTTGGAGAGTCTCCTCCAGCATGTCCACATCCCCCTCCAGCTGTGTATAGCAGCCAAGCTTCTCCTGTTCTTGCTCCAGCCAGTTCTCAAAAGCCTGAAGGCCCTGCTGATACTCCTGGTGAGCTTTCAGCAATTCCTCTGCTTTGGCAACTGACCTCTGAGCAACGAAAAAGATTTGCATGTGCTGCCATTGTATGATTTTTCTTTACCAAAAGCTGAAATAAAACACTACATAAGGTGAACTACATTACCATGGCATTGTCCTTTACAGTACTATAGCGCTCTTGCAGATCCTGCAGCTCAAGTTGAGTAACATAGTTCTCAACGATACTGGTGCTCTTCGCAGAGATGGTTTCCAATAGAGTGCTGTGGCTTAGCACTTCTTCTTGCAGCAACTGAAATAGTAGTGAGGACATATTACATTACAGCTTTAACAATTGTAGTTAACAATGTCTTTGTAATGTGGATATTTTCACTACTACATTCATCTTAACAGAACCATTTATAGCACACTATGTCAAGAAGCAGTACCTTAGCTTTGCTTAGATTTGCAGTTTTGTCTCTCATTTCGGGACAGTGTTTATCAGCAGGATCGAGGCTCTCCTCCACACGCTCGACCCATGACACAAACTGACGAACATCCTCCTGGTAACTGGTCCACTGGGACAGCGAACTTTCCAGCTGACTGTTGAGTTTTAGAAAGTGCAATATGGCAAATTGAGAAAATCATACAGCAACAAACAGCAGTAATATTATTATTTATTTATTTATTTATTTTTAAAGTTTCATATATTGAGGGGACATGTTTAAGAGAAAGAGGACAGCATTAACCTTTTACATTGGATTGAAGCTGAGAGCAAAGCATCCCAGGAATCTTTCAGTTCTTGTATTTGTTTTTGGACTAATGGAACTCCCTCAGATGAGGTGTTTCTCTGAACCGACTCCCCTCTTGTGATCAGCATCTTCAGCTGGATCTCCTTCTCTTGACGGGCAGTTAGCAAAGCCTGGTGTGAGACGGGAAGATGCATTATATTTTAACAAACAAGAGTAAGAACTCTTAACAATAAATTAACGATGACCTTTACCTCCAGTTTGATCATCCTGCTATCAAGAATATTTTTGTCTGCAGTAGGGGAACAGTAGGTCTGCAACATGTGGCTGGTATCAGCAACCCAGTTCTGTAGCTCTTTTAGCCCTTGAGAGAAAAGCTGGTGCTCAGTGACTATTCGGTCAATCCGTGATGCCTTCTCCTGCAGAATCACAGGATGCAAGATGAATACTAACCTTTCATTCACACACACACACACACACATATATATATAACTTCTACTGTGGTTTATTTATTGTAGTAGAGTTATCAAAACAACCAGGGGGCTGTATCAATAGATCCATAACGATATTCTAGTTACTATTTTGCATTTCAAATAACTTTTTTTCTATGTACGTATGTTTCTTTGCAGTTGGCAAAGTAGAGGAATTGGTGAAAGCTCACCAGGAGTATCATGGAAAAATAAAAGTAGTTTCTTCATTAAATTGGTACACTATGTTTGAGCAATATCAACAAATACCAACAATAACATAAAATCCCACTTGCAAGGGTGTCAATGGCTATTATTTGTTAGAAATAAAACTATTTTAAATTGATAAAACATCACTGATAGACAATAACTAAAGTTTGCTTTTTGAATTTTTGTTGAGCAAGAAAGGTTTCCAAAGGAAGCACAAGTTAAAAGCTGTCATTTAAAAAGAAGTCATTCATTCATTATCTGAACCCTGTTTACCCTCACTAAGGTCACGGGGGTCGCTGGAGCCTATTCCAGCTACTTATGGGCAAAGGCAGGGTACACCTTGGACATGTTGGCACTTCATCACAGGGCTGACACACAGAAACAAACAATCACTCTCACATTCACACCCTTGGGCAATTTAGATTAACCAGTTAACCTATCGGTGCATGTCTTTGGATGGTGGGAGAAGCCGGAGTACCCGGCGAGAACCCGCGCAGACACAGGAGGAACATGCAAACTCTGCACAGAAAGGTGTTGGAATCGAACCCAGGACTTTCTTGCTGTATCGCCCCTGTGCACCTATAGTAACGTTCAATTTCACATGTAGATACTTCAATGACAAATAAAGGTCTAATATAGAAATAAAACTTGTGTATTTTCCAAATAATAGATGTAATAGACAAGTATTTAGTGTTTACCTATGTATGTTAGTGCCTTGGCTGTCTTATAATGTATGATCTATCTGTATATAATGTTTAGTGAATGCTCCATTCAGTTTAATGTCTCTGTCTTTTCCAGCTCTATCCCAGAAAAGCCCCCCTGCACTGGCAGAGTGGTTGGCATTATTACTGTACCTTGGTCAGGTTGGTTAAAGCTAGGTACTGAGCAGAGAGCTGCGAGACACGGTGCACAAAGCCCTTGCCGGCCGCGTGTTCATCCCATAGCAGCTGGGCCTTCTCTTTTAGCCTGTTCAGCTGAACCTCAAGAGAGGCTAACTCCTCAAGCACAGACTGGAAGAGCACAGGCAGGTTATCAAAGAGGCATGCAAGCTGACACACAGTTAAACTGAGATGGAAGTGAGAGGTTAAAACAAGGAGACATTGAAAAACAGGAAAAGCATGATACATCTAGCTGGCAAACGACTTTAGGGAATTAAGTTATTCTAGAATACCCATTATGGCAGATATTGTGTTATGAGGACATGAAACAGTAGTAAAAGGAAGAAAAGAAGAAGAAGAAAAAAAAAGAAAGAAGGCAGCTCTTCAAAAAAATTCAGTTACTGGCAGTTAGCATGACCTATTGGCAGTACTTTCTGAGTTGCAATGTTAAATCTCCCTAGGACAGAGCTGAAGATTACAAGACAAGTCAAGCTTACTCTCTGGAAATATATGCTTGTACTTGAACATAAACAGTCTCAAACATAAGTGGTCTTGAACATGAGAGGTAGTTAATATTGATGTGTTATAGGACATCGGTACCTGAAGCTTGTGAAGCTCTAACTTTTTTGCTGTGAGGTCGTGAAGCCTTGTGCTGCTCTCCTGCACAGCCAGCTCTGTGGCATTCAGGCATTCCTGCAGAGGCTCAGCACTTGCCTCAAAATCCTTCATTTGAGACAGAAGGTTCTAGAACACACACGTCCAATACAGTATTGGTTTTTAATGTGGAAAAAATGGAAATTGACAAAAAATACCACAGCTGGTTAAAATATATGTTTAAAACCTTACTTGCAGATTGGATTCTCTGTTGTGAAGGTTCGACATCATAGTTTTCCAGTCCTCTCGGGCGGTGTTTATTTTAACTCGAACAGTATCCACTTTGTCTTTAGATGCTATACTACTGATGAGCTCTCCGTTCACTGCCACCATGTTCAGCTTCGACTGACCTTTTTCTCTGTCACTTAAGAACTCCTTAAGAGACAAACAAATACATCAGTTAAATGTGGATATTGATATAATTCCACATATTTTACAGTAAAAAGGACAAGCTGTTGAATTATTGAAATAGTGCCCTTAGAGATAATTCCATAAAAAGTGAGTAGATTAACCTCATTTTAGTGCTGTACCTGAATTTTCTGCAAACTAGATGAAGCTTCATTGAGATTTTGAGGTACGTCAAAGCACTTGGCTGTGTTAATCTTTGCATTAACCAACCATTGTTGAAACTCTCTAAAGGCAGAGCGGAACCCTTGTTCCAGGAGCTTTTCTTTGCTCTGACATTCCCTGGAAGCTTGGAGACTCAAACTAGGAAGTAAGACGGAACAGATATTTGAATCTGAACATTAAGAATTGACACAATGCGAAGATACACTGATACATAACAGACAACAAAAGACAAAACAAAAAAATATCTATTTTTTCACCTGTTGTATTCCTTAATGAGAGCGGACACTCTTTCAGACTGTGAGCCCATGTCTCTGGAGAATCGACAGAGATCATTTAGTTGAGTCTTCAGATTATCAGACATGAGTTCCGCTTTAACAAGTTCCTCTAAAGTGTCCTGGAAGGAAAAGAGATATCAACTCATGACAAACAACCAAAAATGTTCATTAATTGTATTTTTATTTCATTTGGGCAAAAAAACAGTTCAGCTTCCTATAGGGGATAAAGTTCATCTCATCATCTCTATGGGTATGCATTTGTTATTTGATTATGTTAAATTTTTTTTCTTTGCATCCTCTCATCTGTACAAATTTTGGCATATACTTCATCTCGAAGCCGTAAATAAACACACGCACACACACACACACACACATACACACAAAATGTAAATGTGTGAACAGTTGGGGAATAGTGTGGTGTGACTTAAATTCAGGAAACCATGGCAATTGTTTTGAATATCACTGAAATTGTGAAAAAAAAAAACCCAAAAGCATTAATTCATTCGCAGTGGCAGGTCATTGTGAAAACTGTCAAACAAAAACCTTTTTAGAGCCTCAACACTTTGTCATGTTTTGATGTAGAAACACACATGATTAAAACATATTTTTATTGAGCTCAGTCAATATCTTGATTTCTAGAACAATATTCACTGAATGACAGTTTGACTCAGACTTGGAGTAGATGAGAGGCCGGTGAAAAACGTTTAAACTTTTCTTTAAAATTGCTGTTATTGCAAGACCATTTACAATCAGTTCACTATATTTACCACAAATGTAGCCACATTAGTTGTCTTTCACACAATTTGACTCCCAGTGACTAAAAGAATTTGAATTATGAGTATCAAAGTGACAGGAGTTCCTTCCACCTGCACCATTAAAGCTAAAATTGAATCAAAGCAGACATTTTTGTTCAAATGGAGAAAAACTTTTTTACACTGCTGCCTTGTCCATCAAGTTCCACTAAACCTACATGAAGTTTATTTCAACTTATTTTCCCCAAGTCTCTGCCCCCTAACAGTGAAGGGATAGAAAATAGATTTACCTTAGCAATCTGCCAACCTTTAACAGCTTCCTCTCCATCGGTTTTTCCCTCCACCTGGGTTAATCGAAGGCGCCAGTCCTGCAGCTGCCGGTTGAAGTTCTGCAGATCCTGTTCTATCTGTGCTGAAAGATTGGTGAACTCTTGTTCAGAGCTGGCTATCTGAGAGAAGGCTGTTTCCAGACTTGTTCTTGTCTGTAGCGCCCCACGTTCCCACTGTTCCCATGATGACAACAGGGTTGCTTCCTCACGTTCCATAGCCTCATAACCCCCTGAGCCTGTGTGATCCCTTGCAACTGCCCCACATCTCTGAACTCGGTTCAGCCGCTCCCTGCCTCGCTGCTTGGAGTCAAGCAACTCCTGAAAAATCATTGATGTCAAAATTAGAATTTGTGGATACACATTCAGCCTGTTGGGAATGGTTCAGCTGGGTGTAATCTGATCTAAAATCTCAAATAAATGGTATTACTGAAGTAGGTTTTGAGGTTTGAACGTTTCTTACCTGTACTTTAGAGAGCTTCCTTTTAATGGATACCGAGTCTCCAGACAGGTCCGACCAACGCTGAAGCTCCTCTTTTGCTGATATGAGCCAGTCATTAAAGTCTCTCACAGCATCAAGATACTGCTCATGTTCAGACACAATGCTTTGCATGGACTGTACTTTACCCTTTGGAGAAGAAAAACACATTGTCATCCCCAAATATTTCTGATTGCACTGCATGTGCTTGTAACAGATGAATCATGAACTACTATTTAAAATCTCCCACCCTCATCTGTAGCAACCACAAAATAGTAACCTGCTCTCTGTGTAGATATAGGAAGCTTATTTATGGCTTATTTTTCATGTGAGCAAAAATCAAATGTGGAATATTATATTTCATTTCTGTGAGATCATCCTATTATCCCTCTAAACACTTTCACAAAGAAATTTTAACCCTTTCTTCCATATTGGATACCTTTACAACAGCTGTGATGTCAGCGAAGTGTGCATTAAGCTCTGCCCTTGTCTCTGGTCCAAAGGTCTGGTCAGATGTTTTTTCATGCATCTCCACAGCTTTGTCTGTTAGGCGTGACAGCGCTGTAGCATGAGCATCCACATCAGCTTGGATGGCCCTGAGACGCTCGAGCAGAGCTGACTTTTCTTTGAGTCCTGGCTGCTGAGGTAGACTCATCCCTACCTCCTGTTCCACTGATTCCATCCACTGTAGCAGCTGACTCTTGCTTTCCTGAAAGCTTGTCCACTGGGCCACTGTCCACTCCAGGCGACTAGGAACAATAACACCAGTAATATTATTAGCCAGTAGAGCCAGAGGAGTTACTGCCATGTAGTGATCAGTTCTGTGTAGGTGCATACTTCTTACCTGTGGCAGCTCATGGAGGTCATCAGCATATTGGCCCAGGCATCCTTTAGGCTCTGTAGCTGTGAACAAATGGCCTCCTGACCCTCCATTCTGTTGTGCTTCAAGACTTGTTCTCCTTTACCCACTGTCATGTTGAGCTTTACTTCACCTTCACCTTTCATTAGCAGGATATCCTAAATATACAGAAAACACCAAAAGAAAAACATAACATAAAACTGTCATGCAAGACTTACCATTTTAAATCTTCCTTCCTTCCTATTCATTTTATGACATTATTCCTCAATATTATCAATTAATAGTATATTAATACAGACACCATTTACTGGCACTGAGCAACGGAACAAAAAAGAAAAAGTTATTTCATTTTGTCTTATTCAATTCATTTATTTGTAGAGCCCTATATTACAACAAGGTTATCTCACAGGGCTTTACAGGATGTAAACAAACAGTCAGATAAACAGAAAAATTTAATCGTTTATCATGCAGCTTAATATCAAAATGTGACTTGAATTTGCTCCTAAATCTGTGATGTTAATGTCAATTGATTCTTATTGATGCCACTTTTCCACTAACGGTATCAGCTTGGCTTGCTTTGACTTGGTTTGGCCCACAGTAGAATGCATTTCACTCGACTATCACTGTATAGTACTATCTCAGTGAAGGAAATATGTCTGTCTAAACTAAGTCAAAATTGCCTAGCCTAACCTAAAGATGAATGAGAACAATTCCATCAATTATAAAAATGTCAGCTAAGATACTTCCAATCAGGTGATTATGTAATGAATGTAGTATCTGTCACAGGCGTTTCTGATGGCAAGCAAAACAATAATGCTGTCCTTCCACAGAGACAATATGGAAACTACTGGAGGAGACATGTTCTTGCCATTTTCACTGACCTGTACAAGGCCCAGCCTCTTCTCTAGAGTTTCTTTGTTGCCAACTGTGTTGTTGAGGGAAGCCAGGCGTTCCTGCACTCCATTAAGCCAGGCCCAGGTAGCCTGCAGTGTCTCTTCAAAGGCCTGTTGCTCCTGTAAAGTCAGCTGGCAGGTGCGCATCGTCTCTCTCACACGCCTCAGCAAAGCCTGGTGCTGTGACTGCAGTTGAGCTGACACTCTGGTCTCACAACCATCACCTCGGCCACCCTCATTCAATGCCTGGCCCTCCTGACACAGGCGCTCAAAGGAATCTCTGAATGGAAGAAGTGAAGGAGGTAACGTGATAGGTAATAAAATGTTTTGTTCAGGAAAATCGTGACATACTTTAGCGAATATTTTAGCACGAAGGTTCAGTGTGTGTTATTTAGAAATGGAAGTGAAGAGATATAGCTCATTCAAAGGTAACAAAAGCACATCAATTCTCATTTTTGTGGGATTATACACGAATGAAAGTATAATTATGAATACAGTATTCAAACTAAAACCTCTTAAATCACTCTAAATCTTACACACTGGACCAAATAAAATGTCAGACTTGAAGCTGATCCAGCACCTTTCTTTGAGTACTTCCTGCTGATACTCCTCCACTTGTTCAAGTATAACCTTTTCAGGACCACGCTGCTTAGCTTCAAGAAGGTCAGTGGTCACCCTCTTTTCCATATGTTCCAACCACCTCTTCAGCTTCTTAAGACGGCCTTCAAACCTTTAAAAAATTTAAAACAACATTTATGTATTTCAGGTTTGCTGTAATTAACTGGGTGCTATTTCATTTAAGTGTGGTTCCTCTCACCCTTTCATAAGGGAAGCACTGTCTTCCAGGATTTGTTGGTTCTGCCTGCACTGCTCTACAAAGCTATCCCAGTCCTGCTGAATGGATGAAAGGTGCTGCTGTACCTGCCCAGCGCTGGCTTTAGGGAGGTGGAGCAGGAGCTTCTCTCCTTCCTCACAGACCTGAGTAAGACGTACCTCACCTTCCTCCACACGCTCCATGGCACCCTGTCACATAAAATGTATTAACATGACTTTTACGCTTTATCTTTAATCTCTTCTGGTACACATTATAATCATTCATTTACAGCGGGGAAAATAAGTATTGAACACGTCAACATTTCTCTCAAAAAACATATTTCTAATCGAGCTATTGA
>JAPTYQ010000016.1:1850610-1860915 GCA_029814465.1 Ostorhinchus cyanosoma | reverse complement strand
ACACACCTAACACACACACACACCGACACACACACACACACACACACACACACACACACACACACACACACACACACACACACACGTCGACCTTTACATACACCTTACCGCCTTTGGCGGAGGTGAACAATCCTTGCTGATCTACTAACAACTTAGAGATCGCACCCCTGAATGCTAGTACCATGCAACAATAACCATAAAGCTACCTAATAGCCCTGCGACAGGGCCAACAATGAGCTGTAAAAAAATCACCTCCAAAACTCCAGAAAGATACAACATATATATGTACACAACCTTACACACAAATATATGTAAGGCCACGTATAGATAAGATTACCTGGAGGGGAAAATATTATTAAACATTAATAATCTTTTTTCTTTTTTTTTTAATTACATAGTAACAATACAACATATTAAAGTGTCTGTTCAAATAGTTTCTGTGGCCATAAATGAACCGAGCTTTCAACACCAAAACAGAAATAGAACTAACTTTAACACACATTCCAATCCAAACCATCAAAACGGAAACTGTAGTCCAGGTCTATAAAAAACAATGTTACCTGTTGATCCATTACTGTGTTAGATCTGTACAACAACATAGCGTAACATCACCTGCGCTTCAGTGCATCTCCACCAAATCGTTCAAGTTGTCTCAGTTTTTCGTATGAAATAAAGGTCCGTTGTTGCTCAAATTAGCGCTCTCGGTGTAAAAGTTATTTTTTGACAAAGTCTGTTGCAGCCGATAGGTCCATAAACTGCTGGTCCTCGCCCGATGCTGGAGTGATGTGAAGGGCTCCAAGGTATAGAAGGCCAAAGCTGACATCTTTACAGCTCCGGAGTAGTCACTTAGTAATGTGTTTAGGCTCACAGATTAATCATAAAACTGCAGTAAAAAAGTCACTCGGTGAGGCAAACAGTACTTCCGACTCATGGCAGAGGGCGCTTGTGAGCCCATAGATTCTTGCGCTAGCTACAATATTTTTTGTTCTTGTTTCCTTTACAATCTGCCTTATCAAAATGAAAGACTACATTCCCAAGCTGAGAAAATTCGCAAACCAGGACTTTGAATCAAAGCAAGAGGTAATAACTAAAGGAAGACCAACACCGGAGCTGAGAAGTTGGCTTCAAGCTACGAGAAAAAATCTTACCCATTATTTTCAAACAGAGTGGTACACCCGAAAAAACGGGCTGTGTGGAAGTCCTACGAGAAAGCACCTTTTCTGCTTTCTCTGTCTTCTGTTTTCAGCGAGTGATAATGTCTGGACTCAAATTGGATATTGTGACATGAAGAATTTGCTTGGACGTCTCAGTAAAGATGAATGATCAGCCACTCATATTCAAAGCCAGATAGCTGTGAAAACTTTTGGGGTTTCTAGGATAGACTTGGCCTTGAACGAACAGTGGAGACTCAACATTAGCATACAAAGCACAAAGCTAAAAGAAAACTGAGGGATTTTAAAAGCCCTTATCAACCCAACCTGTTTCCTTGCTAAACAGCAGCTATCATTTCGTGGTAATGATGAGAGTGCAGGCACTGCTAATTGTGGCAACTATGTTGAACTGTTGTTTGCTTTTCTGAGAAAAACGAAAGGCTGGCTAGACATTTAGCAACATCCACTGTGTTTTTCTGGCTTGTCAAATGGAATACAAAACAATCTAATTAAAGCAGTCAGTGATGTCATCAGAAATTCTATTAAAAATGACCTAGTTTGTTGCAGAAGTCGATGAGACAACCGATGTCACAAACAAAGCTCAGATCTCCGTCATTTTGTGCTGTGTAGTCAATACTGACGCGGCTTATGAAATGAAGGAGGTGTTTTTGGGTTCTGATGATGTGAGTACAGACAGACAAGCCGCTGCTATAGCCAAGTATGTTATGGGTGTGTTGGAAAAATACACCTGTGTTGAAAAGCTTGTAGCTCAGACGTACTATGAGGCTTCTGTAATGGCATCAGACCTTAATGGGGTGCAGGCTAAAATTAAAGAAAAGTTGCTCGAGGCCATGTTCACCCGCTGTTATGCGCACAAATTGAACCTTGTACTAACGCATTCAGCAAAGCACATACCTGCTTGTCGAGTCTTTTTTAAAATAGCTGAGGCAGTAGCTGCATTTTTTAGTCCACAAAGCGCACCCACTTAATGGATGAGGTGGTGAAGCAATGTTTACACAGAGCAACGCCCACAATATGGACCTCTAACTCTGGGCTAGTTCAGACAATAGGCATGAACCAAAATGATCTGCGTGCTTTATTCCACATTATAGTGGAAAATCCTGACAACTGGGATAATGGCAATTGGATATGATCAGTGGTTGTCAAACGCATCAACATGCTTCTTATGACATATGAGGACATTTTTAGTGTAACAAATGCACTTTTTAAGAGTACTACAAAACCAACTGTGGGATATCCAATATTGTGCGCGTATCAGTGACACACTTGATAGCTTTTATGATCGATTTGAGCTGAAATGCGGCACGCTTGTCCTGGCAGACACAGGACATACAGAGTCAGCCAGAGATGAAAGGAGGTAAGTGTTCTTTAACATTCTTAATTGCTCCTATCAGGACAGAGGTCAGAGCTTGAACAATTCACAACCGTCTGGACCCATCCTTGGTGCATCCGTCCTGGGAGTGGTACTGTGTTTCTGGGAACACACCATCGCCCTGAGTGCAGACATTAAAAGGATGTTCCATCAGGTCCGTCTCCTCCTGGAAGACCGTTCCCTCTTATGGTTTGTGTGGTCTGACTTGACAAGAGATGACCCTCCAGCAGTGTTTGAATGGCATGTTCTGCCATTTGGCACCACCTGCCATCCGTGCTGTGCCACGTTCACCCTGCAGCATCATATAGCCAACTACAGCCAGCCCCGAGACAGATTGAGTTTCTCCCTCGAGTGGTGCTTTTATGTCGATAAACTCCTGCAGAGCATGCCGACCCCCAAAGATGCGAGACAGTTGGTAAACCAATTTAGGGAGCATCCGGTGGGTTGGACCTACACCAGTGGGTTAGCAATGTACCAAGTGTTGTTGAGCACCTACTTAAAGAGGCCAGGTCAGATAGCCTCATGCTGTGGCTTGCTCAAGAATGAGAAGACTCCCCTGAATCCACTCTTTGACTGAGCTGGTATTGCCAAACTGACACCATTGGCTACAAATATTGACTCATAGAGTATGGTGCCCCTACAATGCGGAACATCTCTAAAGGCTTAGCCAGTCAGTATGACCGCTTGGGCTTCATGCTATCCTACACCATTCAAGCCAAAATACTGGTCAGACGCCTCTGGTAGAAACATAGTGACTGGGATGACCCCCTACTTCTTCAGGACTTCCTACAAGTCTGAAATGACTTGGAGGAAAAACTACAGTTCCTGTCTGAAGCCACCCTGCCTCAAGCATTTATATCGGTAGAGGTGGGGGGTCCAACATCACCCTTGAACTGCATGTCTTTTGTGATGGATGGGAGCAAGCTTATGGCTCAATGGCTTATTTGCGAACAGAGGATAGTCAAGGTCAAGTCCACTTATCATTCCTTCTGGGACAGTCCAAGGTTGCAAGTGACTCCTTTCCATGCTCAGATTAGAGCTGTGTGGAGCAGTCACTGGAACTCAGCTGGCTAAGCTTCTTGAAAGGGAGCTCACGTTGAAGGTGGACCAGACAATCCTGTGGATAGACTCCACAACGCTGCTGACGTGGCTGCAGTCAGAGTCCTGCCGCTTCAAGATCTCCGTTGGCACCAGGGTGGCAGAAATACAGGAACTAGCTAGCCCCAATGCCTGGCGTTACATCAATTCCGCCTGAAACCTCACTAACGACATCACAAGTGGTAGGAGTTTGCAAGACCTCACAAAGCCCAACAGGTGGAGTCAAGGGCCTCCATTTCTCCCTCAACCATCAAGTGAGTGGCCTGTTAAACCCAGTGTGAAGTAGGATGACAACAGTTCAGAGCTCTGGAAAACTACATTCTGTGGGGTTATGTCAACTATACCCAGCATGGCAGATACTGAGGCAAAGCAGTATGATACCTGTAAGGAGTTGCTTGAAGCTACTGCTCAGGAAGTACATGGGGTGGTAGACCAGAGTGGTGGCTGTACTGCTGAAGATGCCCGCAAGGCAGAGATCATCATTTTCAAATGAGCCCAGCAGGACAGTCTCCTGAATACAGGTAAACTTGTCTTATCCAACAGCGAATTGCTCACCTTATCACCTGAGCTGGATGGAGAAAACAAATTCCGGGCCGGTGGCAGACTTCGACGTGCAGACTGCAGACTGGAGCAGACTGCTGTCGACCATATCCTGTTGGACCCTGGTCCTACCAGACTCCTCATTCAAGATTTCAACAGTCATCTGCATCTCTCAGGGCCAGAGAGGGTGTTCACAGAGATATGGCACTTGTATTGGATCCCGTGGGGTTGTGAAGCAGTTCATCTGTACCAGCACACCTGCTCAGAAAGCCAGTGCTGGAAGGCTAAACCTTCCATCCTGAAAATGGCAGACCTGCCGCCTGCACACCTGAGCTTATTTAAGCCGGCCTTCTTCTTGACTGGGATGGACTGCTTTGGGACATTTCCAGTCAAGGTGGGAAGACACAGAAAAGAGGTGGGGCATTATTTTCAAGTGTCTCACAACTCAAGGGGTCTCTTGAACTGCTGAACTGCACTCCGACCAGGGAACCAATTTGGAGGAGGAGGAGGAGCTACATGAAATGTTTGCTGCACTTACTCCAGATCTGCAACAACAACTTGCCAAGCAGAAGATCAGTTTTCACATCAACCCATTTGCAGCACCCTACTTTGATGGAGTTTTGGAAAGGGTAATCTGTTCGGTGAAAACGTCCCTGTACACCACAGTAGGAGCTCAGCCCATCCTGGAGGAAGTACTATGGACCGTGCTGCTTGAAGTGGAAGGGATACTCAATTCCAAACCATTGGGCTTCGTTTCATCCAGCCCTACTGTAATGGAATTTTAACTTCACACCTGTTTCTCTTCTGTGTCCTTTCCCAAATACCTACCCCATTGTATGTTGAAGTTCCCAAACCCCCCATTGAGCAATTTCCCCACTGACCCAAACTCCCACTGTGTGTTAACTTTCCCATACCTCTACCCAAGACCCTCACTGCTATATGCTAATTTTCTTGGAAGGTAGCAAAAGGTGACTGTATGTTAATACCTGGGGCTCATCACTATCAAAAGGCCTCCTGAAGAGACTGGAGGTGTCACTTGCAAATGGGATCCACCCTTTAAAAGGTGGATCTTGTGAGAGGCTCTGGGTCTTTTTCTTCACAATCACCGCTCGTGTGCAGAACTGACCTTTCTTGGCAAAGAAATAAAATATTGTCGGCCAACAGAAGTCTCTATTTCATTATTCACCAGCAACAGAGCAAAAATTGCCACAACAGTTTGGTGTCAGAAGTGGGATCTCTCGAGTGATCGTCTGGGACAGAACGCAGACAGTGAACAGGCCAACCTGGACAAGAAAAGCTTTCCATCCTTCAACCTCAAATCCTCTTCTGAGAAGGGAGGACTGACCGCTGACACCCCAGATCATCACCGCTGGGATCCTACAAACTTCACACAATCACCGCTCGTGTGCAGAACTGACCTTTCTTGGCAAAGAAATAAAATATTGTCGGCCAACAGAAGTCTCTATTTCATTATTCACCAGCAACAGAGCAAAAATTGCCACAACACTATTTATAAAATATAGACTCACATCTTTTTCATAAGTTTGCGCTCCCAGGCATAAAAACTACCACATCTACCACCCGTGGTTCCATGGGTCACATACCACTCTGTTGCAAGGATATTATATAGCGATTTAAAGTTGTGTACATTACCTTTGTGAGATAGACAAAGATTCATGCAACTGTTAATCCACATGTCCACAATTACCTAATATAAGATTATTATATCCTATGTTGATCAATGTTCTTATTTCATATATCGGCCAATATATCAGATATAAGCCAATAAATTGGCTTTTTTTAGCCCCTGATATCAGTATCGGCATCAGCCCCAAAAATCCCATATCGGTCAGGGTCTAGAACCTATCAGGAAAGCCTGTGTAAACTCGTGCCTCAAAGAGCCCAGTATGAGTTCCATGCATCTGGTTCCAGAGAACAGGATCCTGAGCCATCTGGCCATAAATCTGGTGAAGAGGATAGGAGAGTCTCTGGCCATAATGAAGAGGAAATGGTAGTCCCAGAGGAACCAGAGGAAGTCTCAGACTATGGGGAGAAATCCCAGTCAGAAGATGACAATGCCAGTCTCCACACCACTGACGCTGACCCCTCTGATTCTAACTCAGAACCTCTCTCTCTGATTCCTGTTAAAGCCTGAAGAACAAAGGGGCACTACATATATCTTATTACATAATTTTAATTTGTTATTATTGATTTTCTTTTTTTGTCAAACATCTTTATATGGTTTTCGTTATGCTGCAGCTCGTTATGTCACTGTTTTTGTGTCTAATTACATAGTTTTCATCTTGGTCTATCTTGTTACATCTTGTGCTTTTTAATTTGTTTTCACAACTGTTACATCTTTTGCATAATTCTTGTCTTGATAGGTGGTTTTACATCATTTATGTCTTTTATTCACCAATGGACACACAAAGGATATTTTTTCTGCATGTTATTGTTCCACCTGTTTAGGTTAAAATCAATCTTGATGTCGGAAAGAAAGACAATTATGCAAAAAAACGATAATATTTACATCTTTTCTGTCCCACTAAAAACCTATTTTGAAAATCTACGGAGTAGAAAATACACAAATATTACACATAACATAAATAAAATGTTGGAAGTATAAGTCAGAAATTGTCAAAAAAACAAATACACAAGTGAATTACACACACCAAAACTCTACTGAAGTACACTAATAAAGTATTTATACTTGTGACTTCATTTGTGTTTGCACGCCACTGAGAGACAAATTCTGGTTCATTATTACAGTAACAGGGATGATAAATACAGATATGTCAGTCACCTTCCAGTGTTTGTGCAGCTTGCGGACTGTTTCTTGCAGAGACTGCTGCTCCTGCTCTGGCAAAATGTCAGTCAGCTCATCACAGGCCTTGAGGAATGTATTCAAGATACGCTGGTCCAGTTGACCAAAAAACTCCTGTAAAATCACCAAGAAAAAGAATTATATGTACACACTCATTTATTTGCATACTAATTATTTCATAACAGGTTATGCAAAGTTCTGTAGATACTAGTGACATGTAATGTGGGTCAATATGACAGATCAATGTCACACCGGCTGGATTTACTTACCGTGTGCTTCCTGAGCAGCTCCTCTGGGTTGCCTCTTTCTGTCAGACAGTTCTGTGCCATTTTAAGAACCTTCTCCAGCTCTAACCGTGAGTCATCAAACCTCTTCATGAGGCTACTGCTTGCCTCTACATGCTTCCGCCATTCTGTGGACTCCCTAATCATGGTCTAAACACATAAAAACATGTTTGATAATTAAGTTGTACTTTTAATAACTATATTATTCCACCTACACATAATGATGAATATAAATAGAAAATGATGTCTGTAACATTTATATTTGAGCTGATCTGGCAAGAAAAATTTACTTCCTTTCTGGTAAATGTTTAAATATACAGACTTGAACAAACTTGTCATTTATTGTGGTAGTCATATTTTAAAATTATTATTATTATTATTTTCATTATTATTAAATTTACACTGAACAATGTTTTTGACATTTGACAATAGTCAGTGGTGAGTATAGCCTCAGATTTTAGAATTTTGGAGTATCACTGCTGTAGCGAAAACATTTGCTAAAAGAGTAATCAGAAAATAAAAATAAACCTGTAATAAGTCATTTGTTGGGATAATCAAACAATTTGAGGGTATAGATGATTTCAGGTGTACCTGTGATGAGGCTTGCAGGTCCATGACTCGTTTCTGCAGGAGTCTCATATCCATGTGTTGCAGGGTTTTACTGTTGTTCATTATCTTCTGAATGTTCTGGTGGGTTCTTTCAATCACTGTCAGACACTTCTTACAACTGTGTGTGAAGGTCGCCAGCTCCTGCAGCATTCAAGAACAGTTCATTTTAATCTTCACACTGTATGGCGTTAGTTAAAAAAAAACATGGCTGTGATGAAATAAACTTCAAAAAATCAGCATCAGCATTAGGCCCTTTGAGTATTATTTTCCCTATCATAGCTGAATGTCATTAATGTGAAGTGGCACACTGCTCTCGAAAATCTCACCTGACATTTTGGTTTGAAGTCTACAGGCCCCTCAGAGTCCATGGTGCTGGTGATATGGCTGGCTTTCTCCAGAGCCTGATAGAAGCCTGTGATGTTCTTCTCCATTTCTTCCAGTGGAGGTAAAAGTGACTGGGACTCCCTTAGCAATGGCAAACATCTCTCCCTCACCTGAGTAAAGGAAGATTCCATATTTGCACACAAGACTTGAATCACAACACATGTTTTGTTAAAGTGGGAATAAGGTGGGAAACAAAAGTTGACATGACAATTATACAGGAGAAATGGCAAGAAATTATACAAACAATAGAGGACAATAACAAACTCACCAGAATAAGTGAAAAAGTTTGCCCCCTTTGCCACCCCCTGCTCACTGATACCCTGCATACCGAAGGATTAATTTTGAGTCTTAACTTTCAATCTGTTCAAAAACTTAAAAAAAAAAAAGTGTGAAAAAGGTACAAATTGAGAGAAAGGCACGTGTAAAGAATGTGTGTGAAATTTGAATATGGTGAAAAGTATCAGAGAAAACGGTCACACAACTTTCAAAGTAGATATTTGTAAAAATGTAAAAAAAAGATAAAAATCTAAAAATTTAAATTCAGCCATCAAACCATGCACTGCACCCCTCTTAGTAGTACAGAATGTGTATGTGAAATGGGAGAAGGATTGAGTGAACAATGTCTGAAAAATGGGTTGGAGAAAAATCTCGGACGGATAGAGTTTTTGGGCGGGGGGTTAAAAATGTAAGATTATGAACTCTTTCTGTGCTCCCTCGCAAAAAGCCTCGTTTAAAGCTTTTTGTACCTAGTTGACCTAAACAAACTTGAAAAAACCTGTTATAAATAAATATAAACATAAATGTCCATTAAGGATATTATTGGCCACATATAAAAACTCTTCTACTAAGACCTTGATGCTTGATATTAAGACCCATTACCAAATGGATACCATATTACCTGTAGATTTAGATTTGAGCACCAATGTCAGCTGGTTCATGTGTGGACATGGGTGGCTCCAGGGTGTGGCTGGGGTAGGCTATAGCCATTCCAAGAAATGTGTTACCCCACGTTAGCCCCACCATGATAATTTGTCTGAAATGTCTTGTTTATTAGGCCCAAGCCGAGTAACGTCGACTCAGGGCTTATTGAGACCGCAGTGGTTGCATGGGGACGAACATGCCAGTGACGCGGTTGCCATTGACGACTGTCACCACTCACACACACACATACACATTCACGGCGGCGAGCCCTTTCCGAGCATGTGCATGTCACGCACACACACCCCATATTTACTTTGGCTTAGAATGAATGGGAGTCAATGGGCCACCGCTCGTCGGGATCAGTCACCTGAGTGCTAGTGCACGACATGTGACATTGGACCGCACAGTGACGTGGGGGAGGTCGAGAACTTTCAAGTAAGGCCAATTACAGTTGTGTTCAAAATTATTCAACCCCCACAGTAGATAAGTGTTTTTGCAAGTTTGACATTTGTTTTTCATCTTGTTTATAATCACATTAAATAATGACATGTCAAATATACAACTGAAATTACAAAAATATTTTTTGGAATATTCCAAATAATGGCCCTTCTGTGATTACTTTGTTGCCAAAATTATTCAACCCCTTAGGTATGTATACCTTTAGTACTTAGTACAACATCCTTTTGCAACAATAACATCCTTTAGACGTGAAGCATAGCTGTCAAGCTAGCAAGTTTCTTGCAGCAATCCACAGGTATCTTTGCCCATTCCTCATGGGCAAAGGCCTGCTGTTCATTAACATTTTTGGCCTGCGTGCTGCAACTGCCTTCTTCAAGTCCCACCAGACATTTTCAATGGGATTTAAGTCTGGTGATTGCGATGGCCACACCAGAATCTTCCAGCCCTTCTTTTGCGACCAAGCTGTGGTAGATTTTGAGATTTGATTTTGCTTGGGATCATTGTCCTGTTGGAAGGTCCAACGTCTCCCAAGCCTCAGCTTTGTCACTGACTGCATGACATTTGAATCCAAGATCTCCTGGTAGTGAACTGAATTCATAATACCTTGCACACGCTGAAGATTCCCTGTACCTGAAGAAGCAA
>JAPTYQ010000016.1:1814699-1833731 GCA_029814465.1 Ostorhinchus cyanosoma | reverse complement strand
GGGGGGGTGTCCATGATTGTCAAAGTGAAACTGAAACTGAAGATGCTTTACTCTTACTCTAACTCTCCAGGCCCACTTCTCACTGCTGTATGCCGCTGTAGATTATAGTACAATTAAATATGATTGTTTTTTTTATCACCTAACCTTAAAATATCAAACTGAAACATAATACCTAAAGGAGAACTCAACACATGCACAAAATTACTATTACACTCGCACTCAAAAACTTAAAACAAAGTAAAATTTCCAGGCCACGCCTTCTCAGGTTATTTTAGGCTTACGATACGGTAAAATTCAACTTGTGAGACTGTGTTACTGTTGTGTAATCACTGTCATGTAATTTACACCCATGATCCTGAATAGCAGACGCCTGCCTGCAGGGGAACTGTGCCCACCCATTTACTCTCCATCTGGATACCCAAATTACTGTCCACAATCTGGGATACTGTTAACATACTCACATATGTAAGAGTTTACGAATAGCTAAACACCCACACACAGGCCTACACAGTCACACACTGGACACAACAAACAAATATGAATACACAACAAATAGCAAGCAGGCAACGTGTACTGGTACAAACCACCAAATAAAAGACAAAAATCACACTATGACAGTAGAAACATGAAGAGAAACACAGTGTCCCACAAACTGATTCTGCATGATTCTATTTTAAGCCCTCACTAGTCTAGTATTATGGTCATTGAATTAGCTTTCAAGTTCTTCAAAACTTAGCCTAGCTGAAGAAAAGATGACTCCATCATGTGTGCAATGATCCCAGCCGAGCTTCAAGCAACAGGATTTGCATGACCTTTTCATGAGTTCTTATGTCAGGAAAAATTAAATAACTGACAGTCAGTCCATATCTTGTAATCTTTGTGTCATTAAAATGAGAAATGGGCATAAAAAAGTATTGTTAGGGAACTAATATTGAAGTCAAGATACTGGTATCACACGTTTCTGAATAATACCCAATCGTAATTGTGCTGCTTTCCAATAATTATATCCAGCCTGTATCTATAAATACATGTGAAAAACATGTTGTTTTTAAATATTTAAGAATCAACATAAATGTAGGGCTCAGTAAAATTAAGAGTAAGCTGTAGTAGCAAATACAATTTGATTGATTGATTGATTGATTGATTAATTAATTGATTGATAGTAACACATTGCGCAAGAGCTGTAATTATCTAATTTAAAGAAGAACTTGGCAGGATTTTTACCTTAATTAAACAATTTCAGAGTAATTGTGATGGTTAAATAGTTTGTTATGGGTTGATTGCACCACTAGGGCCGAATATGCCACTTGCAATTTCTCAGTACCATCCCAAGGCCTAGATCTCGTCCAAGATCTCGTGTCTCGCAAGAAACATTACAGTTTGCGGCACTACCACACAAACACACCTCCTGCCAAGTACTGCTGGTAACTGAAAACACAAGTCATCCATGCCTTCATTTCACAAGTGTTTACAAAGGCAGTGCTGGCACAGATAAATCCTCTTTACTCCAGGTGTTCCAGTGGATTTGAGCTCTTGATGATGCACCTGGTTGTAACAGTGTTTATTCGTTTATGAACTTATTTTATGAACAATGCCTGAATGCTTGTGGGCTAGCACAGATGTTAGCATACTCATTAGTAATCCCGGCTGTTTGTGTCACATAGGTGTATGTTTGTTTTGTTTACTAGATTGCCCTTTGTCTGCTCATCACACAGTACAAAAAACACAACATCACTATTGACTCAGACCCCTGTAACAGAAGTGCAACAGCCCAAGAGCAATTTCAAATAAAGTTCTCATTATAAAAATGCCCATCAGCAAGAACAGAAACTTCCTAAGGTGTCCAGTAGAATACCGGGACATCACCATTCATTCATGAATGAAGTGCCATTAGCGGTATGGTGTTAGCAGCTGTACACTGAGTCTCAGGGCACCTATTAGCTCATAACTTGTGCGGCTAACGTTAGCAGCGCGGTGCTAGAGGCTGCAGACCAAGCCTCACGTTTCTATCTGTAACTTCCCCCTGGCTTCTCAGTTGTATGGGTCACAATGACAACAGCAATTGTGTGTGCAGAGACTGGTGGTCTGAGGTTAGCAGATGCTAGGCACTGAGCTGCTAACGTTAGCCACAGAGCTAAAGAGTAGCGTGAAGTGAAAACAAATGTCCGAAACTTCAATGTCCGGCTAAAGTTTCCCATTCCACTCCGTTCCAGTAGCGTATTTGATCAGTATTTTTCCCCCTTCTCATCACCAGCTTCGTTGAAAATAAATGCACATGATTGAAGGGGGGGGAGTTAACGGTGGATTTTAAAACAGTAAATATGTACTCCAAAACTGTAGGGGGAGCTCCGCTGAGTAAAAAATGCTAGAGAAAAAGCGAAGAAGAACCACAAACCGTGAAGAGGAACCAAAATGTCGAGTTCCCCTTTAAAGTTCTGTTTTTACTACTTTTTCAGGTTGCACATAAAAACATTTTGTGGGTCTAAATAGACCCAAAAAGGTATGTGAAGGCCTAAGAATGGGAAAAAAATTATCAGAAACAGGCAGAATACTAAAAACATAGGGCAAATGCCCCTGCGGTCATCCAGGCAGCCATTATGATGCTTACAATGTACAATTTATTAAAACATGGTGCTACATGGAAAGTTCTGAGGAACAGTTCTTTATGGATATACCAGTATACCGGTATGACTAATCCCCGGAAGGCACCAAAATTACAAAATAACAAAGTGATAAGTTTTGTGACCAGTGCTTAGATCCATCCAATGAATCAATCGGAATTGAAATCCATTCAGAACTGAAGGAGGAGAAGCAATTTTAGTGAATTGTGGATGGATGAACGACAGACAAAGCGCAACAGCAATAGCTCATCTGTCAGCCCAGACAGCCTGGATGAGCTAAAAATACTGTGATAATAATGTCTTTATTGACAGATAACTGGGGTAATTCATCTGTCTATTTACAGTCTACTATTATGAGAGGCCGTCGTTACTACAAGACTGCTCTCATTTTGATATGAACTCTCTAGACAGGCATGACAGGTCAGTGGTGTGCAATGCCACTGACTGAAGAGAAACTTCGTAATCAAAAACAGCAGCAAAACTCATGAGTAATGCTGATGAAAAGTCAGTTTAACCAGAGCTTTCACCTTCCTTGAGATGTAATTGCCTTGACAATTTTGTTCAACCAGAGGCCGATGAGCTTATAATATCCTGAAATCTGTGAACCCTGTTGAGTGATTTAGAACAGCCACTAACTGATTTTCATTCTCACCTTTGCTAAATGAGAATTGATCCATTTTGTGAAGGTTCTCTTCTGCACCGCCTCTTGCTCATCTGGAAATAAAATTAAAACAAAGCATTAAATCTAAACATGATCAACAACACATGATTGTTATGCAGCTGGTAGAAGACAGGCATGGCAATGAAAAGAGACGTCAATCAGAAATGCGTTCTGCTTGAAGTGAAGTGTTTTATGGACACTGTGGGGTAAACAATAGAGTACAGAAACAGAGTTTAAAGGAAGAACCATGATGGAACAATATGAACAATAAAGATGGATTTTCAGTTCTTGGTGATCTAAGTTCTTTGGTTCACACTGGACTCTCATCTAGTAGCCTGACCACAGAATAAATTCCAGACATATATTTTAAATAATGAATATAGTTCAGCCAATGTGTGTCACAGTACAAGGCAAGGTGTGCGCAGTCCTTTTCATAAAATTCGGAAATTTAGCTTATTTCGTCGGTAGTTTGAGAATTTGTTATCATTTACTGTTTCCTGTCCACAAGTTGAAGAGATAGACTGAAATATCAGACTAAATGAAACACAAAATATGAAAGTTATAAAAAAGGATAAGAAAAGAAAAGTGTGTTGAGCTAACATTAGCTAATTCTTCTGTGACGCTGATTTTACATTTTGACAGTGCAGCTGATATTTGCATTGGCATTTTACCCCTAAATGTAGCCTTTTGTATAGTCTTAACTACCCATATTATATAAAATGAAAAATGCTAAGTTTACAGAACTGAGGACACAATCTTAATGTTTTGGCTGTGACTCCTGTGGTCTCATACCATACGTATATGCATTGCAAGTATTGAAGAAAATGGCGCTTAGTCTGGCAGCCCAGAAAACACCCCCTTGTGCATGCTGTTACCTGCTGAGTTAACCTGTTTAGCATTGACTATTGATGCTTTGTTTATATGTTAAGATGGCTCCATGAGGTTCGGGGGTGTGAATCCACGAGGTCAGAGGGTATGAACCCTATTCCCCCTTTCCCCTGAATGTAAATTCCCTAGGTCCTTCCTAGAGTGCAACCCTTTGTCTTTATTGCTTTGTCTGTCTTTTGTTTTCTATTGACTGCTTTTAAGTAATTGTATAAATACCATCTGAAAACTTAGATTCAGGGTCAGACTACTGTAAAAGACCCTGTCTGGAGATTTTCTTCAACAGTATACAGTATCTGTAAAATGTACTATCTTATAACCTGTTTCATTACGTATATAATAGGGATGCAACAGTACAGGGTATCCACGGTTCGATACGTATTGCGGTGTTTGAGTCATGGTTCACGGTTCGATACGGTTCAGATGCAGAGCCTGGCTGTGCACCAGAACAGAACTGGAGCTGATACAGAGCCTTTAGTAAACAGGTTTTATCATTTTTAAGTCATGTGTCACATTGTTGTGTGTAACTGCCTTCATACTTCCATGTGTCCTATACATTGGAATGAGCATTTCTCAATCAATCCACCAGAGGGCGCCGTGCTTAATTACCATCCTGGACAAATACCATGAAGAAGAGTATAGTTTTTTTTTTCGAAAAGAAGAAGAAGATCAAAGGCATAATAAATAACAAACACGGTCTTTCTCCCGTTGTCGTCATAGTCAACGCTAAAAACCGAAGTGTTCCCACACTGCAGACTAGTAAGAGGACGATTCCTCTTCATATTTTCTTTTCTCTGAGTCCCGTCCGCTCGCCGTCCTTGTTTGCAGCCGTCTCACCTGCTTTGCACTCAACTCTGTTATCCAGGATTTGTATACGGAGCGCTGATTGGCTGATGAGAACTTCAGGGACATTCTGATTGGCTCTAAAGGCTGAACAGAGAAGGAGGAAAACTTCACTGCTGTGTCTACTGCCTTTGCTCCAGAGTACCTGGAATTGCACAGCTTGCGCTAGCATTCGCTAGTTGGACCAAGTTTTAATAACTACAGTTTTATGACAGGCGTATCGAAATACCGCGGTTTGCTGTTGTGTATTGAACCGAACAGGGCGTATTGAAAGGTTCAATACAATATTGAATATCGTTGCATCCCTAGTATATAAGTAAATCTCAGTACAGTCATAATTTTAAAACATACCCCTTCCTACTGCAGGTTTCTCCTTTTGGTCCAGCTCAAGACTAATACAAAGATAGATAAATTTGACAACTGATTTCATGTTGTATTGAGACAAAGAAAAGAGGAGTAGACTTAGGTCCAGGTCGCATGTGGCAGAATCTGGTCAGCAATCAGCAGCTACAGTTGTCAATCAAATATTTAAGTCTCTTATCTGTCTAAAAACACAATTAGCTAAAACAAAAAAAACCAAACAAAAACATAAAACATCATGTCACAGAGTAGATATTGTACTGCCCAAAAACGTAGGGAGGGAACAGAAGCGAAGTGCATATGTCCTGTCGGACTCTTGAATTATAATATGCTAAATAAATAAATAAGACTATCAAGCGCTGCAGCTTTAAATTCTAATAAAGCATCTGTAACCAAACCTTTGTTGGTATAAAAACTACTCCTTGACAGTATTACAGAAGTATTGAAGTCCTCTTGTAAGCATGTTTTATCTTGCAATATTAGGCAATTTAATATGCTTCTAAAATGTTTTTATTTATCGGATATATTTCCTCAAGATAGCTCCAACCACACACAGGACAACTCAGGATACTCTGCAGACTGGCAGAATTATCGAATTATATACTGATAAATATCAAAACTGTTAAAAAATATATCATGACCATTTTTTTTCTGCAGTGTCACAGGAAATTTTATCTCGTTATTTTCAAAAGACTGGTCTGGTACATCAAATAGCATTGCAGCACACCTGCAAGATGTATGTCAATAAGTGTGACTTCTGCAACAGCTATGAGTGATGAAAAACATCAGCCCATTGATTCTAATATACAAGATGCTTCTGAGTCCAAAAAAGAGGTCATGTGAGGGGATTAGGGAATGAGTGGAGAGGAGATTTCTGCAAACACATCTCCCAAAGCCCCTCTGTAGTCAGTCTTAGCATGCATAATTGTTTGGGTGACCCCAGCCTCTTTTGTGTTAAGCCACACAAAGCCTCATGCATTATGCAGCATGTGTAACAAAAACCTCTTTTGCTGTAGTGATGCTATTGTCACAGCAAAGACTCATTTTCTAACAGCATGTCATGTGTGCCAGTAGGTCCTTATAGGCTAGTGTTGCACACTGCACAGAGTGGCCATTTTTAAACATCCACCCTTAGAGGTACAGACAGTGGTCACGTGTGGAAGGAAGCAATGTTATACATGGAGCAAAGATATCTTATTAACCCACAGGCAAATACTTCATCACTGAGGCAGAAGGGATGTCCACTGAAGCATACTACACATATACGCCAACTCACACACAGATGAAGCACACATACAGCTGAGGTAGTACAGCAGAGATTCACCAACAAACTACGTAGCACAGCATGTGCCGTGTCCTGTAATAGCACACATGTAGAGACCTTGCTGCCCTACTTACCACGCAGATACTGAAAAAATCCAGTCACCAGATTTAATGAAGTCTTCCTGACAGATGCATCCTTATAGTGATCCATGGTGCAACCCACTCTCCAACTCTCTCCTTTTGCCTCTCATGAGTTCTGGGGTACATATATGTACATTGTGTAAAAATAGAAATCCACAGTGGGGAAAACAACACATCCAAAGCTATCCTTCACAGCATCTCTTTTTCTTGCTTCTTGCAAAACAGAGCTGGCTGCCTGACTTAGCCTTTGGTAAAATAAAAAAATAAAAGAGCAGCTGGAAGCTGGGATGAAAGCGTTCCCTTCTCCTTGACACTCACACACACATACACAAATGCCCTCTGCAGAAAACTGAGCCGACAACGATAATTTATAATTCCATCTTTCCTCCTTCCTCTCTTTTCCCATCCAGAGGAGCCATGCCTGTGTGGATGTTGTTGTGCACAGCCCCCACTGCGCTTCCTTGCTGTATCATCAGGCTGGAGAGAGCTGAAGAGCACCGATCTACCAATCAGGACTTGGGAAGGGATGACGTCACCCCCTTGGCTGCATTACTCCAATTTAAGCTTGGTTTGTGTGTATTTGTGTATGTGTGTGTTATGTAATTAATCCTGTAAGACACTAAGGAAAACAATAACTACAGACAGGGATCATAAACCTTTGCTTTCATCACTGTTTTTAATGCTTTATTTTGACTAAAATAGTCCCCATAGACCTATTGATTTTAAACAGACCAGAACAAAATTAAAAGAGCAGTGCAAAAAGCTCACTGTACTGCAGCACACCTTAATAATTAATACTGAGGCTGATGAAGAGCAGCCACCACCTGCTCTCTCACGGTGTCAATGCTACTATGACAGCAAAGCAGACAAACCCACCACACACAGGGATCCCCCCCACACACACACACACACACACACACAAAACCCCCACAAAAGCATACCTAGAGCTCTGACCAGCCTGTTTTCAGCCTGACTCTCTTCCTCTGAATATAACACACAACAGTGAATGAGAATGCTAGCTTATCATCTCCAACAGAAAATCTCCCCTAGTTTTTTCAGGACCACTAGTATAAAGCCTTTTCTGAAATGTTAAAAATAGAGCCTGAACCCAGGATTCTATTATTACTGCTCTATACACTGCTGCCGGTGGAGCTGGCCCAGAAAAGCTATATGGGTGAAATTGCATTTCCCCCCAACCTTTTAACATCAAAACAAACAAAAGATTAGCAGTAGCACTGTTAATTGATGTTATCAAGTGTGCACACTGAGAATAATAAGATTTTAGAGAGATGACAATGAAGGGTGGCATGTTAAAGCTGGACTACACTGTACTAAATCATTATACTATTTAATGCTTTCAGAACTACATTTATTTATTTATTTATTTATTTTTGCATTTAAAATGTGAGTAATGTGTGCAATCAGTACTGTGTTACTGCTGATGTTATGGATTTTATATATTATGAATATTGTAGCATTGATACTGTGAGTTTTATTGATTGTTTACATAGTTATTGTTGTGTTGGTTTTTAATTGTTTCAACAAGGCTGCTAACACTATTTACAGACACAAAATAAAAGGGGTAACAAACATTATTAAAAGGGCCACTGTGTGTGATATTCAGTATCATCTAGTAGTGAAGAACCAGATTGCAACCACACTAAACAGAGCCATGGCTTTTTAGGTTGAGGGGATAACTCTGGGTTGCACTCAAATATAGTATATGATGGTAACCAGCGACATGCAGTGAGGTTAATGGCTGGTGAGGCACTAGCCACTTTTACACACGCGGAAAAATGGTGAGATGGTGATCCCACTTGTTTTCCACTGTTACAACCCATAGGTGGGTCTATTTTCTCTGTGGGTGTGTGTGTCACATCAACTACCAGATGTTAGTCTGGTTTTTCTGTTTTGTCTGTCATTTCCTGTTTTATTTTCCTCTTGTGTCATGTCTGGTGTCTTTACTTCCTGTTCCCCACTATCCCACCTGTGTGATTACCTTTCCCCACCCTGATTTGTTCCACCTGGATCTCATTTCCCCCTGCTCCTCTTGTGTATTTAAACCCTTTCTCTTCCCCTTGTCCTTCGCCATTTCGTATTTTCCTTGTGGTATACTTACCAGCGTTTTTGGATCTGTTTGTCTGACTGCCTGCCTTCTGACCCAGTTTGTTTGCTCGACTCCTGCCTTTTTGCTTAACCCTTGTCTATACCTCTGCCTCCACCTGATCTACCTCATTGATGACATTTTGCCTGATTACATGGTACTTGAGCTTGCTTTTTACCTGATTTTCTGTTGCTTGTCGGATTGCTTCCCTGTATATGGCCTGATTTGGACTTTGATGCTCCTCTGTTTTTCCCTAGTCGGGTTACCATCGTGTGCGACTGGATTGGGCTGTGAAGCCTTGTATCCGGTTATTAACCAGGATCCAGTGAGGAGCCGGCACCAGAAATCCCTGTGGATCTTCTCATTATTTATTATTGTCAAGTGTTTATTATTATTGTCTTTAATAAATACTGTTATTTTTTACGTCTGTCTCTGGGTCTTGCAATTGGGTCCAGTCTCCGTACTTTGAGCCTGACAGTATGAACTGTCCAAGTTATGGACCCAGGAGACCTAGACCAGGTTTCGGGAAGCCCTCCGTACTCAGGATCAACGTCTGGGTGGACATGAGCAGGTGTTAAACTCGTTATTGGACAAGATGACTCAGCTATCTACTCAAGTTATGCAGCTCGTAAGTACCCAGGCACCCCTGACCCCGCTACCAGTTGAACCCGCGGCTGTAGCCCAGACTATGAGGGTAGCAGAGGAACTTTCCTCTCCGGTAACTGAATCAGTGGGTGCTTCTAAAGAAGTTATGCAGTTAGGTTGGACACATCTGTCTGCAGAGGAGCAGCAATGCCGTTTGTCAGTGGGACTTCATCTTTATTGTGGACAGGAGGGACATAGAGTGGTTAGCTGTCCCCTCAAGACCAAGGCAACGTCGGGTGAGGGCACGTTATTAATCCTAACCGTTTGTTTAACTAACCCCTCACATCTGCAACCTGTGGTCTGTTTGTGTTCTGACTCTCTTTACAGCTTCCTGTTCTGATAGACTCTGGCTCTGATGCTAATCTGATGGACATTAACCTTGCCAAGAAATTAAGTCTCCACCTGTTACCCATCCAGTGTCCATTGAAGGCTAGGGCTCTGGAGGGGTGCGTCATCAGTTGGGGACCCATTGCAACCATACTCTGATTGTCCATTTTTTGGACAATCATTCCGAAGAACTGAATTTTCATATTTACCAATCAGACTCTCATCCTGTCATACTAGGACACCCTTGGCTATGGTTACACAATTAATCCCCGGGGGGGGGGTCCATGCCAGGTCTGGGGAGATAAATGTTTACCTCAATGTGGTGTGGCTGAAATCCTCTACGTCACCCGTTTCAACCCAGATGACAGTAGCACCAGTCAGCACACCAGAAGAGGCAGAGGAGGATTTCCCTGCGTTAAATAGGGTACCTGATTGTTCTCACGATCTGAAACAAGTGTTTAATAAGGCACATGCTACTGCTTTGCCCCCACACAGACCTTACGATTGTGCCATTGATCTCCGTCCGGGTACCAGTCCCCCCAAGGGAAGGCTATATTCCCTCTGTGGCCCAGAGACGACGGCAATGAAAACATATGTGGATGAATTACTGGCAACAGGGCTCATTCATCCATCATCATCTCCCGTGGGAGCCAGTTTCTTTTTTGTGGACAAAAAGGACAAGACCCTGAGACCGTGTATTGATTATCGTGGACTGAACGAGATTACGGTGCGTAACAGGTATCCTCTCCCATTGATGTCATCTGCTTTTTAGCTTCTGCATGGAGCAAAGGTTTTCACAAAGTTAGATCTTCGGAACGCTTACCATCTGGTAAGTATAAGAGAGGGAGATGAATGGAAGACCGCCTTCAATACCCCTAGTAGATACTACGAGTAGCTGGTGATGCCATTTGGGCTAACTAATGCACCTGCTCTTTTTCAGGCATTAGTAAACAATGTCCTGCATGATATGCTAAATGTTTTTGTGTTCGTTTACCTTGACGGCATTCAGATTTTTTCCCCTGATGAGGTTTCCCATGTCCTGCATGTCAAGTCCTTCTGAGGCTCGTCCAGAATCAACTCTGTTAAAGCCGATAAGTGCGAATTTCACCTGTCTGTCTCCTTCCTCGGATTCATCATTGCTGAGGGAAGTGTCCAAATGGACCCAGAGAATGTCAGTGCTGTTCAAGATTGACCCACGACCACGTCACAGAAAGAGGTCCAATGATTTTTAGGTTTTGCTAACTTTTACAGAAAGTTCATCCCGGGGCTCAGACATGTGGTTGCCCCGCTGCATAATCTCATCTCTCCCAAGTCTCTGTTAAGATGGAGCCATGAAGCTGAGACTGCATTTAAGCTGTTAAAGAGACCTTTCACATCTGCCCCCATTCTGTCGGTCCCTGATCCAGCCCTGCAGTTTGTAGTAGAGATGGACTCCTTTGATCTGGAGTTAGGAGCGGTACTCTCTCAATGTTCTCCAAAAGATAACAAGCTGCATCCCTGAGCATTCCTTTCAAGGAAACTGACCAAGGCAGAAAGGAACTATGACATTGGCAACCGTGAGTTACTGGCCATTAAGGTGGCATTAGAGGAATGGCGGCACTGGTTAGATGGGACTAAAATTTTGTTTTTGATATGGACGGACCATAAGAATTTGGAGTATGCTCTGCTGAACATCTCAACTCTCGCCAGGCCAGGTGGCCTCTCTTCTTCCCTGATTCCACTTCTGCCGGTTTTGCCAGCTCAGCTCCAAAAATGGTAAGCCTGACACCTTATCTCAGGTGTTTCTGCCTGATAAGGCTGTCTCTGAACCTGAGACCATTCTACCTAGTTTGTATGTGGTGGGAGCATTCCAGTGGGAGGTCCAATTGTCAGTTACGGAGGCTCTCAAAGACTATAATGTCCTGGATGGTGTCCCACCAAACCGGCTATTTGTCCCTGTCAATCTTCGTCCTCAGATCATTAACTGGGCTCACACCTCCAGGATGGCCTGTCACCCAGGAGTCCACAACAAACGATGTTTGTGATCGGATAACATTTTTGATGGGCCGGTAGCAGAGTACGTAGCTGCCTGTCCTACCTGTGCTATGTGCAAGACCTCTAATCGAGCCTCTACTGGTCAGCTGCGCCCTGTACCAATTCCTGGATGGCCATGGTCAAATATTTCTCTGGATTTTGGACAGGTAAACCTCTGTCTGAAGGTAACACTACAGTCCTCACTATTGTGGACAGATTTCCCAAGATGGTTCATTTTGTTGCCTTACCTAAACTCCCCTCTGCCAAAGAGACTGCTGAAGCAGTTTTAAGTAATGTTTGTCACCTGCATGGGTTTCCTAAAGATATTGTGACTGACAGAGAACCACAGTTTGTTGCATGCTTTTGGTGTGCTTTTTGCACCGTCATTGGGGCATCTGTCAGTCTTTCTTCTGGATATCACCCACAGACTAATGGTCAGACTGAGCGTGTGAACCAGGTGTTGGAATCCTGTCTTCGTGTTTTGGCCTCACATAATACAGCCTCTTGGAATCATCAACTGATATGGGTGGAATTCGCCCACAATTCCCTACCCTGCGCATCTTCTGTTCTGTCGCCCTTCCATGTCATGTTTGGATACTAGCCACCATTGTTTCCTTCCCTGGAAAAGGAGGTCAGTGTCCCTTCTGCACTGGCTCTCATTCGTCGTTGTAAAAGGATGTGCATCTGGGCCACACACACCCTGTTACAAAGTTCTGGGCAGTACAAGACAGCTGTGGCTCATCATAGAACACCAGTACCCATCTACCAGTCTGGACAAAGAGTTTGGCTGTCAACTCGTCACCTTCCCCTGAGGGTTGAAAGTCATAAGCTGGCACCCAGGTTTGTAGTCCGTTTCCCATCTCAAAAATTATTAACCCTGTCTCTGTTTGCTTGAAGTTACCCAGGACAATGAAGATCCACCCAGCCTTCCACATTAGTCAGGTTAAAACTGTCAAGGAAAGCCGGTTGGTCCTTCCCACCTGGCTGCCTCCTCCACACACGATCATCTAGGGTGATCCAGTCTACAGGGTCCGTCGGCTCCTGGCAGCCCATCGTTGGGGGAAAGGGTTCCAATATCTTGTGTACTGGGAAGGTTATGGTCCAGAAGAATGTTCCTGAGTTCCCGCCTCATTCATCCAGGACCTGGACCTGATCCAGGAGTTCCACCAGCTCCATCCTGAAGCCCCTGGGCTGTCTGGTGCTGTCCTTAGAGAGACGGGGGGGGTCCTGTCACATCAACTACCAGATGTAGTTTTTCTGTTTTGTCTGTCATTTCCTGTTTTATTTTGTTAGTCTTCCTCTTGTGTCATGTCTGGTGTCTTTACTTCCTGTTCCCCATTATCCCACCTGTGTGATTACCTTTCCCCGACCTGATTTGTTCCACCTGTGTCTTGTTTCCCCCTGCTCCTCTTTTGTATTTTTATACCCTTTGTCTTCCCCTTGTTCTTCGCCATTTTATATTTTCCTTGCCAGTGTTTTTGGATCCTGTTTGTCTGTCTGCCTGCCTTCTGACCCAGTTTGTTTGCTCGACTCCTGCCTTTTTGCCTAACCCTTGTGTGTACCTCTGCCTCCACTTGATCTACCTCGTTGACGACCTTTTGCCTGATTACATGGTACTTAACCTTGCTTTTTCCCTGATGTTCTGTTGCCTCCTCTGTTTTTCCCTAGTTGGGTTATAGTCATGTGTGACCGGACCAGGCTGTGAAGCCTTGTATCTGGTTATTAACCAGAATCCAGTGAGGAGTCCTGGAACAGAGATCCCCACGGACCTTCTCATTATTTATCATTGTCTTTAATAAACACTGTTATTTTTTACATCTGTCTATGGGTCTTGCAATTAGGTCCAGTCTCCATACTTTGAGTATGTATATGTGTATATGTCTGAGTGGATTATGTTTTGCAGGTGTGTAGCCTAAACTCATCCATGGATGGGAGCAGCCAGCTGGAGGCAGACCATATATGTCACAGGATCTGGGCCAGGACCCCTTTGCCTTTCCTCCACTCCCAACCCCGCTTGTCTTTGTCTTTGTTTGTGAATGCAGCAGTAAGGGTGGTCTAGTGATTTATTTGCCTTGTTTTCTCCTGTCATAAGTAGGAAGGTCAGACCCTGTATTTTGGTTTCTCTTTCTTTTGCAGGTCAGCCTTGGTTCTTTAGTTAGTAAAGTTTTGTTTGTTATTTTGGTCTTGGCCCATCCTGAAGACCAAGCTGCCGCAATGTTTGAGTTTTCTTTTACGTGTCTATATATTATGTTGTAAATAGATGATTTATTTGTTTAAGTGCAACAATTGGCATCCTGGGGGTTTCTCTGTGGCTTGGGAGTAAGGGAAGGTGTCCATTTATTTGTGTTATGCCCTAGGGTCTCCTGGCCGGCTGGAGGTCTGAGGACACGACAACAAAGTTGATCATCGACCTCCAGCCACGTCTTTTGGACACTCACGTGAAAAGAAGGGCTGAGCAGTCAACCGATCACCACCTGGTTGTGAATTGGATCCACTGGATGAGGAGGAAGCCAGACAGACTTGGCAGGCCTAAACGTGTCGTGAGGGTCTGTTGGGAATATCTGGCAGAGCCCGAGGTCAGCGTGGTCTTCAACTCTCACCTCCGGGAGAGCTTCTCCCAGATTCTGGGGACATTGAGTCTGAGTGGAACATGTTCTCCACCTCCATCGTCGAAGCGGCTGCTCCTAGCTGTGGCCGCAAGATCTCCGATGCCAGTTGTGATGGCAACCCCTGAACCTGGTGGTGGACACCAGAAGTAAAGGCTGCCGTCAAGCTGAAGAAGGAGTCCTATCAAGCATTGTTGGCTCATGGGACCCCCGAGGCAGTGGACGGGTACCGGCAGGCCAAGCATGCTGCAACCTGGGCGATTGTGGAGGCAAAAACTCAGCCTCAACTCAGAGGAATTCGGGGAGGCCATGGAGGACTATTGGTTGGTACCAGATAGTCCTGGGGTCTGATGTACAAAGACGTGGATCTCATACTAAAACCTGGCGTACATTTATATCCAGAAAAGTCAGTACACACAAAAAAATCCAGATGTATTAAACTGTGCGTGCGCCCAAATCCAAGCACATTTCCTTAATACATTCCAATCAGTGTGGAATCAACCGCATTTGTTGGAGTACTGGACTCCTCTCTCTCCACCCCTACATTTACATATGCAAATTGGTATAAAAACAGCCTGCAGGTGGGATTCCCCTCTGCACAATCAGATGATGACATCACAGGTGAATGTGAAGCGGAAGACTGTTGTCCCACTGACAAAGTGGAGGAAAAACCGGTTGAGGAAGAGTCCCAGCAAGACCTTAAAGTAAAAAAAACTTAATGTAGCTTGAAGTCTGAAATCAGCCTTTCACTTGCAAAAATCAAAACCATGAGATTGGTGATGACTGATCGCAGTTTTCGAGCATGAAACTGTGATAAACGTTTTGACATTAAGCATTTTAGATGGCCCTGTGGGACTGAACCCACACCGTGGGATTGGACCCTCCCGGTGTCAGCCAATGCTTCGCTTTGGTTTGTCAACAGCTGATAATAATAATAATAATAATAATAATAATAATAACTTTATTTATATAGCACCTTTAAAAATTTTGTTTACAAAGTGCTTTCACAGCCAAGGAAAGAGCACAACAGCAGAATAAAACACTGAAAACAACACAAGACAATAAAAGCCACACGTCATGGGGGTGAAATTAAAATGCAAACATTAAAATATTTAAAATTAAAAGAGGTTAAAAAGAGACACCATCACATAAAAGCCAGTCGATAAAAATGCGTCTTAAGAAGTGATTTATAAGATTCCACTGATTCCACAAGCCTTATCTCCTCGGGCAGGCCATTCCAAAGTCGAGGGGCCCTGATGGAGAAGGCACGGTCACCTTTGGATTTAAGCCTCGACTTTGGAACAGCCAGGAGTCCCCTGTCTGAGGATCTAAGGCTGCGTACTGGCTCGTAATTTACTAGTATGTCAGTTATATAGCTCGGAGCCAGGTCCATTCGGGCTTTAAAAGTAATCAATAAAATCTCTAAATCAATTCTAAAAGGCACAGGAAGCCAGTGGAGTGAGGCCAGGACTGGGGTGATGTGGTGTCGTCTGTTTAAACCCGTGAGAAGCCAAGCTGCTGCGTTCTGAACCAGTTGGAGACATGATAGTGACTTGTGGCTGATGCTGGACAGAAGTGAGTTGCAGTAGTCCAGTCTGGTGAATATGAATAAATGGATGATTGTTTCCAGGTCGGAGTGTGGAAGTATTTATTTGAGTGTTGCAATGGTTCGTAGGTGGAGGAAACATGACTGGATGACTTTATTGATGTGTGGCTGAAAATTGAAGTCTGAATCAAGTATTACACCAAGGTTTCTGGCAGAGGAGGTTACATTTTTGGAAAGAGGGCCGAGGCTATTTGTGATGGTGGTGCTGGAGTGTGGTGGATTGAACAGGAGGACTTCTGATTTGGAGCTGTTGTAAAAAGTTCTGGGCCATCCAACAGTTAACATCTTTGAGGCAGTCAGATACAGCAGCTAGGCTTCTCGGATCATCCGGTCTCAGGGGCAGGTATATCTGTGTGTCGTCCGCATAAAAATGAAAAGATATATTATGGCGCTGAAGAATCTGGCCGAGTGGGAGCATATATATGGCTGTGGATGTCCATCCACGGCCATGTCCTCACCCGAGTCACCAGAGGACAGTCTGCATCAGTCTGCATCAGTGAGGCCTGGACTGACATAAAAATGTTCTGACGACGCCAGAAAAGTGGAGAGTCCAGCCCCTCTCGAGGGGTTGGGTTCCAGAGCCCAAGCTGTGGCTAGAGGTAAGCCCGACTATATCTAGACGGTACCTCTCAGCCTCTCCCACAAGCTCTGGCTCCTTCTCCCCCAGCACAGTAACGTTCCATGTCCCAAGAGCTAGACTCTGCGTCTGGGGATCGGGTGGCAGTCGGCGGCAGGGGACTTGACACTGCACCCGGCCCCTACGGTTGCCTCGGCGGGTGGTGGCCCCACCTTCTTTTTCAAATTTCTAAATCTGATGTCTTATTATGACTCCTAATTTCTAACAGTTCAGGTCAGCTTTCCCCAAAATATTACAGGAATACTGTTATAGCATCCCAAACATAAAATGCACATTGTTAAAGGGTTAATGTAAAAACAGGTTAACATAGTTTAATGTTAGAAAACCACATCAATCATCACCAAATTATGGTGGGCATCTCTAATGCTGGGATAGGCTCCAGCGCCTATGTGACTGTCTAAAGAATAAAGCGGTTCAGGTTCAGGTTACTTTATTTATACCCATAGGTAGATTTGTTTTGTAGTCAAGGTGAAAAACATCGATTTCACATTCAAGCACACACATGTGACACTGATTACTTCATTTGGATTTAATTTAAGTAAAAACATTTGATATTACTTAATTTTATTGCATTTTTGTGTTTGTTAAAACAGTACTTCGGTGTGCCTTTTTGTTAGACTCTATAGTTGGTCTAAGTAGTTAATAAATGTCTTACAATAACATATAATAGTCATAATTGCCCGTGTGCTTGCATGTAATGCAAAGCGCAGGGAGCAATCGTATTTATAAAGATTTTTTATTGTTATGACTTCTGACTTATACAAAAAACTTTGGAAAAGAATGCGGTTCACACCATTGGAAATGGACCAAAACATGTAATTGCAAAAATGTGCTGCCTGGTCTCGAAAGATGTGCTATTATATTTATTGACATTCTGATTTACAGATTTCGTTAAAATTGAAAAAAATGTCCATCCAAAATGAATTGGGCCATTTTCAAGTGGCTATTTTTCCCAAAGGATTTGTCCTAAAATTAGTCAGTCAAAGGAAAAATGTTCAGTTTTGCCCAAAGATTATCTGTGTCATCACAGCGTATCGATATCGCTTACAGTTTTTGCACAGAACGCGAAAACAAAACCCATTCAACAAAAAGTTGACTTTTTTCTGACTGCTGGTGCTTCACCATACTTTTACCTAGAAACTTCATTTAACTTTAAAACACAGGTATTTTTGTCATCTCTCTAAGGATGTCTTAGGTATGAGGATGGGATTTATGGTTTTCGATAGGCGAGTCTTCAAATCCCCCCTCGGTTGAGTCAAAATCGGACTTTTTACAGTGAGTGATGTCATTGGCTAAGGTGAAAGAGCAGTGAAAATTTACCTGAAAATCTTCTGTACAACTCACCCTCCCAACCAAACTATACATAGGAGGCAAATGATCTTTTCCAAAAATGTAGCCACGCTTCCTGGGATTCATATGAACCCATGTTTGAAGACCTAGCGCTTTCTAAAGTGAAATGGCAGGCAGTAGTTTAGGGGAAAATTCCTATTCAAATCAAAAAAAATTTGGACCAAAAGGATCTTTGTGCTCCTGGTGAGTTGACTGTTTTTACTGTTGTGTATTCCCCAGGTCCTTCTGCCGCTCACGATGATTTTCGCTTTTACCTATCATTTACAGTTTTCTCATAACTTGCATCTGTTCTGGAGTACTTTTACAGCTTTTTAGAGCATGACTGAGGTTGTCAATTTCTGTCTCTGAACTGCCTGCGGCGCATGTTGTCATGGTAACGGCACATATGGTCTGTGTGGCACAGCTGCAGACAATTAAGATAATTAAAGCTCCGAAAAAAAAAAAAAAACGATAAAAAAATACAGCTAAACTAAAATTAAAAATAAATAAATGGAAATACATAATGAATACAATAAAATTAAATATATTTCCAAAATAAATATAAAACTCAAAAACTTCCCATAAATTCTCTATATGAAATGAATGAGCTCACCTGGAATCACATACACAGACACGTGGAGCTATTCAATTAAAGGAGCCTATTTAAACACTGCTTTAACAGGACTGACACAAACTGTGGGAGGCTTCTCATCTGAACACAGGTCTAAAGAAAATCTGTAGTGACGTCAGTCCACAAACGCTGACACACAGATTCCACATTTGAAGTGAACGGGAGCTATTTCTTACGTCGCACCTAGCAACAAGTCCACCGATCCAGCAAGAGGCAAGCACACTGGTTACATTTCCTTCAAGAAATGTAGGAAAGTCTAGTTTCATATTTCCTGTCGACTTCTATCCATCCATCCATCCATTTTCTTCCGCTTCATCCGGGGCCGGGTCGTGGGGGCAACAGTCTAAGCAGGGATGCCCA
>JAPTYQ010000016.1:1798693-1814599 GCA_029814465.1 Ostorhinchus cyanosoma | reverse complement strand
TTGAGATTAATCTTCTGGAAACATTTTAACAAAAACTTCAAAATGCAATATGTTTGCTTTTTGTAATACAGTGTATTATGAATGTATTTTCATTAGGATGTGCCATAGAGTTTTGGCGAGTAATTTTTGTAACAAAGTTTTGTCTTCTTCTGTCTTCAAATACCGTAATTTCCAGTCTATAAGCAGCTACTTTTTTCACACACTGTGAACCTGCGGCTCAAATGTGATGCGGGTAATTTATGTTTTACAAGCTAACATTCACTCTGGCAGTCAAAGAAAGAAATAGAACTACTGCACATAAGCTTGGTATCACTAAATTGATGGTGAGATGTTGGAGATGGCAGAATGAAGCGTGGGTGTGGCTTATAGTCAGGTGCGGCAAATAGTTCAGAAAGTACGGTAGCCCGGAAACAATTGATTGAAATCATAAATTGTCCATAACACTGAAAGAAAAAAATTGAGACTTAAGTTTTGGCCATATCACCCAGCTCTACTCAAATCAGTTTTACAACATAAAAAATGCACATATTCACCACAAATTGAGAACATATGTTAACATTACATGTAGGACTGGGCGATATGGAAAAAAATCATATCACGGTAATTTTTTTTCACATCAGATGATAACGATATGTATCGCGATATAAGTCAATTCACTTATTTTGTCAAGCTCAAATTGGAAAGACATCAGAGAGAGAGAGAGAGAGAAAGAGACAGAAATCGTCGTGGTACTTATGGAGAAATCCCTCCCTTCGCTCTTAGAATTATGACCCCCTCCACTGTTATGTATTATTCCCCCCCGGTTTATTCATCTCCCCCAGCCCCCCATCTTAAGATTGACTGACCCCTGTCTTATAAGCATCTTAAGTTTCAGTTATACAGCCGTCTGGTTTGCATGTATCAGTATTACGGTAGGTACAGACCATTAGCGTGTGTGTTGCGGCTGCTCTTACGCCAGTGCTCTATGCATCAACCTAATTTGACATGGCTCTAGTGTGAAAGGTTCGGTGTGGCACTACAAAATTAGGATTGGCTGTTCTCATGTCTATCAAAACATGGAAGAATGAATACTATCGAAATTGTATCAAGGATGTCTCATATTTCTATCAAGGAAAAGTTAAAACCACGATATATCGTTATCATTTTATCGCCCAGCCCTAATTACAAGTCATTGATAGTAGATTTTTAAAGACCAATATAACATCAGCAGCTTGAATTAGGGACAATCTGATAATTTTGTTGTCAACTCAGCAAACAACTGCCCTGTCCCCAAGACTTTTAACTGAAAACACATTGTGCATATTTTCCTTAGATAAATGCGGAACTGAACACCAAATTTGCGATTTTTAATGAATTATGCTCCCTCATAGGCACCATTTCCACTTTAAAATCTTAGGCTAACAGTAGCCATTGACCACTAGTGGCACCAAGTTCTGCTGATACCAATAGAAAAAAATACACTAAATAAACTGTCTATCTCTAGTTAACATAATGCCATTAATAACTAGAAAAGCACTCGGAGAGCGCACACCTCTGCCGAGGCAAACCCCCCCCGACCACCACCAAAATTTAATCATTTGTTCCTTGTGCCATTTCCAACAAATCCTGAAAATTTCAGCAAAATCCGTCCATAACTTTTTGAGTTATGTTGCACACAAACAGACAAACAAACAAACAAACAAAAAAAACGCTGGCAAAAACATAACCTCCTTGGCGGAGGTAAAAATGGAAGAAAACTGTTTGAATAATAACATCAATGAGATGTAATTCTTATTCCATTTGAAATGTAGCATCAAATAACAAGCAACTTAAGAGCCAAAGAAATAAAGACATGTTGTACACAGCCTCATACTAATGTGGCTTTATCATAACATCTGAAGTGCTTATAAGCATTTTAGAAGTCTGTTTATGTGGTTCTTCATCTCAAATATATTTCAAAAATTGTGGCAAACAACTAAATGACACCACAAAACTGTGCGAAAGAAAATTTTAATACAGACCTTTGCATCTACTGAAGGGTGCTTGCAAATGAAAATTCCAGACTTTCCTTAACTTTTTCAAAACTATTTTCCCCAAGACCTTGACTTTATACACTTATACATGAGTGCCTACTTTTTTGGTTGAGATTGTACCTTTTGTGTGGAGTACAAAAGCCCATTTTAATAAATGTATGAATGAATGCATAATTTGCAGTAAATTATGTTTTACTAACAGAAACATTTTCAAAATATATGAAAATCCCAAAAGTGCATGAATATCACACAAAAAAGTTTCACTAGAATCATTCCAGTACTGCCTAGTTAGCAAAATTATATCAAGTTTTTATGTGCTTTCCTCATGTATTTCTTCTCTTATAAGATTATGTGCCTTTCAGCACACTCTAAAATGTGACTATGAGAGAAACCTTTTTCCATTCTTTCATACCACAAATTCCATACTTTTTAAGACTTTGAAGACCTGGGCCAAACCCTGCACTGTGTTTTTCAATATGTTAATATATAATAAAAAGTAAAGCAAGTAAATGGAAACAGCTCCACAGGAAACCAAGCTTTTGTAGAACAGAAACTCGGCAGCCCTGGCACAACCACAGATGAATGTTTCATAACAGTCACTATGGAAACAAGCGATAAAAGTTACTGTACCCAGAAATACATCTGAACTGGTGGATGGATGCTAGTGGCTTAATGCTGTTGTAACAAAGGAGGAGACACCAATAAACAGAGTCCCACTATTGATTCAGTCTTTTTGCAAGGGCAGAAGGTGTGTCAGGTTAAAATCTTGTTCATTGCATTTTTTTGTGCATTCATGAGCCACAGCTGTTGTAACTCATGATTGAAGTTCCTGATGCTCATCAGCTTGCTTCAAAACAAAATAACAATGTAGAATAAAGAGCCAGGCAATACACTCAGAAACAGTATGACCATGGAAAAAATGCTCAGTCACTACCAATAATTAATCAAGATAAATGTAAAATAATCATTTTATTCAAGTTTAAACGATGATTTTGGGCCTCTGTGAAAGTTGAAGAAAGTAGATGGCTATATGTATGCAAAGAAGACATCTAAAGCGGGACAAAAAGACAGAGCAAAGTGAAAACATGCAAAAGTTATTTGTGGTTTTAGAGATAAGTGAAAACCTAAGACTTGAATAAAACTGCTCACATCCTGTGACATGATCAAATAAGAAAAAAGAGAAGCCTTTTTTGGACACGACACAAATGTGACAATTCCTCTTTATAACATCTGAAAGAAATCTGAGATTTATGAAGACAAACTTAGCTAAGGCATACTCTAAATGTGCTGAGATCAGGAATGGCACCTACCATTGATTATAACAAATCCTAGGAAGGGTAGCAAGGACATTATTTGGAGTACCAAATAATGACCTTGTTACCCTTCCTGGGACACCAAATAATGTAGCCCATCTTTTTTTGCTTTGGTCACAAGATATCACAAGAATGAACAGTAATTTTCTTATTATTCCAAATGCAATTATGTGCTAAAATATAACATAGTGACGAAGAAACAATGCCCACATAAAATCAAATCACTGAAATGTGTGATTTTGTTACGTTTTCAAAGGTTCTATTACATAGTAAACAGTAAGTTACTTTACTCACAATATTTGATTTTAGGTGGCATTTTTACAACTCTTTAGGTAATAGACATTTAACTTTTCTAGTACACGAGCCACAAGTAACACAAGGAAAGCAAAAAAGTACAGTGTTATAGCAAAATACAAAATCTCTACAGCAGGGGTCTCAAGCTCATTTTCTTTCAGGGGCCACATTCAGCCCGATTTGATCTCCAGTGGGCCGGACCAGTAAAATAATAGCATAATAGCCTATAAATAAGGACAACTCCCAATTTTTGTCTTTGTTTTAATGCAAAACCCCCCATTAAATTATGAAAATACTTTTATAAACTATCCAAACAAAAAAGATATGAATAACCTGAAAAAAATGAAATTTGTTAAGTAAAATAAGTGCAATTTTAACAATATTATGCCTCAACTTATCATTTCTAAATGTGCATTATGGATCGGATCTACAAAGACACTAAACACTTAGTAACAGGTAGAAAATTGTTAAAATTGTGCTTAATTTTCTTTAGACATTTCAGGTTGTTCATATTTGTTCAGGTGATTCACATTTTATTGTCGCAGGATAGTTTGTAAATGTAAATATTGTCATCATTTTTGCACTAAAACAAAGACAAAAATTTGAAGTTGTCCTTATTTATAGGCATAGTGTAATTATTTTTTTTTCACATCAAACCAAGAAGAAAATCTGGAGTCATTATTTTTTGTAGGTTATTCAGCTATTACTTTACTGTAGATCATACTGGTCTGTATGTGGAACCGGAACTAAAGTGAGTTCCACAGCCTTGACTGTGGAATTTTTGCACTTTTCAAATTCATCCCAGGGGCCAGTTTGGAACCACTGGCGGGCCGCATTTGGCCCTCGGGTTGCATGTTTGAGACCCCTGCTCTACAGTGAAAAAATATCCCACTCTCATAATTCAGACAAGTAATAATAACACTGTAAAAATGTGATAAGACTTTTTCTCAAGGCATGCCTCAACATTCATGTGTCATTGTGTAATGTGTGTGTGTGTGTGTGTGTGTGTGTGTGTGCGTGCGTGCGTGCGTGCGTGCGTGCGTGCGTGCGTGTAAGCGCACTGCCTTACAGAAGCTGGCAAACTTCAGATGGGCACACAGCCCAGGCGTTGAATCAGCACAATATTACAGCAGTACAAGAGGAGAGAATGTGTCGGCTAGCCAGTCAGGTACAAGGATGACACTTACCCTGCAGCTTTTGCATGACATTAGCAATGTCCAGCGCCACTCTGCCGTACAGCCTTGGAGAGGCCATGTTGTCTGAGTGCAGCTATGATACCATGGGTCCTTGATGCTGAGTAGATTCTTCACAGCACTCCGGAGTGGGACATCCCCTCGGCTACTCCCTCCTTCTCTCTCCTCCTTTCTCTCTCTCTTCCAAATTCACTGCAGGACAGGGTCCAATTGAATCTCCGGTTTCATGCAGGGACAAGCAGGTTTACTATCCAATAGAAGCTTGTTTTCAGTTCATTGCCTGCAAAAGAAAGGACTGTTAAAAGAGATTCAGCTAAAATCACACCTACAGTCAAGCAGTAATACAGCATTTTGCTCATTGCCTATTAATTCCCCACAAGTTACTAAACTGAAGCTGTATTAAATGACAATATGAAAAATATTACAGCTGAACGATTGATCAAAATGCAATGTCAGCCTGTTCATTTAAAATTCAGAAAAGGCTGCAAATTAATGGCCCAGTTCATTTTGGTGATAGTTTGGATTCAGTGATGTACTGTGTAAAACATTTTTTAAGCTTTTGTATTTTGTTATACTAATTCAAGTTTGTATGACTCAGTTAAAAATATACTTCAAAATGGTCAGCAATCTGTGCATTTTCCTTTGCCACAAACCAAGCAGACAAAGATTAACATCTATATAATTAGTTTAATTAACTTGTGGAATTTACAGTTAACATTTGAAAGTGATGATATGTTTGTCTTTTGTTTTGCTCTGAACAAAAATTCTCTATAAATGGGTTACCTAAATTAAACACCAACCAATGCATGCATTATGCCTCTTTGTATTTGATCACAAGCAGTAGTCCATATAAGATTACATGCTATTTTAGAAAAACATGGCAGCTAAAGAGGTCATGTAGACATCAAGTCACATCATCTACAGCCCGATCCAATTATACTTTTGAAGGCATAAAGTGCTAGGAATATGAAAGACAGATCCGTTTTTTGGCTGCAATCAATAAACCAATGGTTTATGGCAGGTAAGAACCAGACCAACCAAGAACCAGAATGAACTTTACCCTCCATAGTCTACGCTTGTGACTGAATTCCGTTCAAATTTGACCTAAAATGAAGACCAACATTTACACGAAGACGCGAAGACAGATAAACACACATGACAAAGCTGGCGTAGCATATATAATGACTGATGGTTGAGAGACATATAGATAAGTTGATTTTATGAGGTTCAAATTGGTACTTTATCCTACTTAATACTGCAGTCTGCACACTGATGCAATATATTAAGGAAGTTCTGACGAATTAGCGCCAAAAGAGCTGCTAATAAGTTAAAATGTGAATGACAAAATGTCTAAATATTGCCAAAATAACGTAGCATTAACACATTAAAGCTTCTGTTGTCCACAAGCTAAACTTTCCCAGAGAGATCCAAGAAAATGAATTAATACACCGATAACCACTGAATTTTAAAAGTTCGACACCTGTGTACAATTTAGGAAGTGACTTACTTTAGCTGAACACGAGGGGAAGTTAGTCAAACATGGCAAATCCAAAAAGTGCTAGCTACCTCCGTGCGAAAATACAACAAACATTGATAACCCTAACCACCACCACAAAAACATAACACTATCAACAGCTGCATCTGACTTTTGTTCTTACCACTTTGAGCGCAGCAGATCACAGTATCTGCAGAGGAAGTGTCTGTGAGTGAGCGTGTGTTGCGAGGTTGCCAATGGTAACGCTGAAAATGAAACATGGTGTCGCGAGCTTGTAGCCAGAAGAAACAGCAGTGGTACGGATGACCTGCCATGGCGCAGTAGGAGGAGGGGTCGGAAATGCGTGGTGTTGTTCATGTTCATAATTTTGGGGACAGAATGTTGATTATTTGGCAGAACAGACAGGAATCTCGTGTATCTCCCTCGCTCTGTCGTTTGTTTTGTCACAGGTTTTTAGATTAAGCTTCATGCAGGAACGGAGTCTAACTAGGCAACATTAACTCAAGTAGTAGCCTACTCCTACGTACATATAAATACAGTTTTGATTTACACTTACTACAACTCTTAATTATTTATGCTGCTTTATATATTAAGTAGCACAGACATGCCGAGTATACAGGTCTTCCACAATAGGGGTGAGCGGATCGACCTAAATATCGATAGTAGCCCATTAATACCAAGGTTACTATCTGTGTGAGATCGATATTTTTTATGTAGTTTCTCTTCAAGCAAATTACGCAAATTTCTTCAGAGTTTGTGTAAGCGCAGCTTCTCAAACAGCCCTTACGTCAAACAGCGCCCCTCTCGCTGCTTATCCTCACTTTGGTATTGTAGTCTTAGAATATGGACTTTGAGAAAGGAAAAAATCTGCTGATGTTAAAGTCTGGTTGTTCAGTATATTCAGGTATTTAGGCAGCCTCATTTTAGACAAAATGTTGCTGAACCTATACCTGACTAATTGAAAACTGCCCCACAGGTTTGTATTGTAGGCACTAGGTATGATGGGCTTCATCCACCTCTTTTCACCCCCACAGTAGTCATAAGACCCAATGGCACTTTTCCTTTGAAGCATGGTCCAATATTTATGTTCTCCATCAAACTGTTTGTTTATTAGTTTTTGTTTTGTTTTGCTTTGTTTTGTTTGGGGGGGTTAAGAGATGATAGGCTAGTCACTGCAGCAGATAGTGTAAAAGAACATGTTGTACACATACCTTACTGAAGTGATGTAAGTAAGTAAAATTATATTTAAAGTATTCTTCCACTGCTTCGCCCTACCCAGGGTTTATAGTTCTCACAACCTTAACAAACATGACTTTTTATAAAGCTTTTAAACCACATATTTTTTTGAAAGCTATGTAAAAGTTTATAGGCCAGTATAAAAGTTGTGCTTTGATATTAAATCATACAGTTATGTCCACAGAAGCCCTTTTCTGGCTCCATTAGTGTTTTATATACAGTTCATTGTCAGTTCAAACCTACCTTCCCCTCAATCCAAGAGAGTAATAATTATGTACCAAAGTGTCAGATTGTGAGTTCAGGTGAAATTAATTTGTTATGCACAGGAATTAGTGATGAATATGTCTGTAAATTAAACTAAACTAAACTAAACTAAACTAACTTAACCTGTAAGGGTGACATGGTGGTGCAGTGGCACTCATGCCTCACAGCAAGGAAGTCCTGGGTTCGATTCCAAAATCAGTCGATGTGTGTTTGCATGTTCTCCCCGTGTCTGTGTAGGTCCTCTCCAGGTATTCTGGCTTTGATCCACCATCCACAGACACACTGATAGGTTAACTGGTTAATCTAAATTGCCCATAGGTATCTATATACCAGCCCTGTGATGAACTAGCAACATGTCCTAGCCTATAAAGTACCTGGGATAGGCTTCAGTGACACCTGTGATCCAAGTGATGATAAAGTGGGTTCAGAAAATGAATGAATGCATGCCCGTAAACTTTATACATGTTATATGTGTAAATTTCTGTGTATATTATACAGCATTGAATTGTTATATTTGTGTGATCCTGTTAAAAGTGTTGTATTTGTCCTGCAGTGGTTTGAATAACCTTATGCACAAAGTTTGAAAAAAAGTATCCATATTTTTTTAGATTGACTTCATTACTCAAAATTAGACCAAAGTTGAAATGCATTTTGAATTTTTTTAAACTATGGTTTTATTAATTTAACCTCCTTAGACCCAGGAAAGTACAAGTTTTGGCTTTTTTAATTAATTGCCTATATTGGAAACATCATGATGCAGCAATTTTTGCAGATGCTTTTTTTAAAATTATTATTATTATGGTATGTCCTTTGTGGTGGACAGTTTCATTTTTATCTTTTTTGTAAAAAGCTGTGAAACTCTTGTCCACAAACATGGACAGAAAACCCATTGCTGGGTCATAGGCAGTTATGTTTATGAGATTACAGAGCAGTCCAAATTCTAAAATTAAAATGCTACTTTTGTTATTGTATTGCTTAGAGTCTATACAGACTGCCCCAATGTGGTTTGGAGAATATTGCCTTAAATCCCTTTAGAAAGTTCAGCTTAAACCATTATATGCGTCCCCAGATGTGGACAACATACATGAAAGGGTTAAACCAACAATAAAAAGGCATATTAATTAAAGCGATTACACTGAATTACATATTATTCCAATAAATTAAAATTTACAGCCAAACTTTATTTGACCGTTCCGCATTTCTGTGGAGGTAACAGTACAGCTGTGAATGAAAGTGACAGCACTTTTTTCTCCAAAATCAGTAGTTGTATTATTATATTTACTAACTTTTTTTGTTTGTTTGTTTGTTTTTTACAATTTTTTTGCAAACATTTTACTTTTTACAGCTCAGTTCAGCTGTGCATATAACAACTGAAAGCATTCTATCTGCACTCTTTTCGTTTACTCTATTTATTTATTCTTGCTTTATTTCAATTGATTATTATTTATGTTATTATGGATCATGTTTTGTGTTTTTAACTTGTCTTATTTCCATTTTTGTAAAGCACTGTGAATTGCCCAATGCACAAATTGTGCTACACAAATAAATTTGTCGTGCCTTGCCTTCATATTGCATTGAGGTTTTTTTTTCCATCTTTGTTGTATCCAAAATATTTACTCCTGTGTTTTTTGTAATTGAGCTTATATACTCAAGACACAATACAGCCCAACCACTCTGTGGTCCATTTTACTCCTCCTTTTACTTTGTTTTTGCATGGTGTCTAAATACTAATCAATTTCAAATAAGTAAAAACACTACTAAACATATTTGCCTCTGTTTTTCCCCCTGAATGAAAGGTTTAAAATATATTTAAATCCAAAAACAACTGTGCATAACTTTTGTAATATTTTACTAAGACTAGTGGTATCCCATATGTTGGGCTTCAGGGACTCTAAGTTGCTAATTCCCACATGGATCTTAATTGTAAATATGTCAGCGCCATCTGCTGGATATTTTGACAATTGTTGGCATCATTTTTCCAACAGCAAAGTCAACCTTAAGTCACAGCCATAGGACCATTTTCTGATTTCTTCAATATCCTTGAACAGCAGGGTTGATATGAAGGTAAACTTGCATATATATACAGTAAGTCATTTCATAATGATATGGTGAGCGTGAAAAACTAAGATTATTAGGTCAGATCATCAAAGATTTTAGACCCAGTAAAGGTCCTGCTCTAATGTACAGTTTTGAAATTAGATACATCTGTTTACTTAAAGGCCACACTTGTACTGTTACCAACTGTTGAGCTGGTGTTGTCAGTCCAAAACAACAGCCCTGTGAACTGGAGCGAAGTGGGAACATCAACAATTGAAGGAAATCCCCATAGAGACTAGAGGCTTGATTTCCTACAGACTCTGCAGCAGACCTGGTTTTGATTTTCATGTGTTAGCTTATCCAGACCTTCGTCAGTACACTTGGAAACATTGCGAAGACTTTTTTTTTTTTTTACATCAAAAAGAAGTACTGATTTTTGAATATTTAACCTTTCAGTAATGGAATATGTGTATAGTTGCAAAACATTAGCGACATTAAAAAAATCCCATACAATATACATGTATGTAAAATTCTGAACTATTGAAACTATTGATCCCAAGGAAATGATGCAAAAGGAAACAACCCTGTTTCCTAGAGTTATGTCCCACACAGATAAGCAATGCACTTGCTAATTTTAAAGCCAAAAAGGGAAGGAAGTATGACAACAGAGTTTCCTCTATGGCAAACTTTGAATGAAAAAAAAACACAAAAGCTTGTCTTGAAAAAGCTTAGTGGTTCGTCTGTCTGCTCAGAGTCAGTTTAGAATAGAAACACCAGTTTACTGTGGAATAATGGCACAAAATGAAACACATCCTGTTTTGGAAATATTAAACTCATTTCATCTTGGTGAGTGTATTTAAAGTCATTTCTCATTTCGGTTAAAAATTTGTGAAGTTTTGTTTTACCAAGCCTACTTTGTACAACATGTATTCTAAAGTTCTCAATTAATACAATCATTGTATTCATTAATTGCCAAAAACTATAGAAATACCCTTTTTTATATACATTTTAAGGTGGTATCCTCTTCAAATCCACCAGTCAACCCATTTTACAGTTTGGGCTAATTTACTATTAAACAATGTTTAAAGTGATGTAGATTAGGTTGTGTTTTAGCCATAAAAACTAGAAGATATTCGCTTTCAAATAAAGGGAAATACATGCATATTGCCTCATACTATATGGGTTTCCATAAAAAGTAAGTAAACGTTAAAAGGTTAAAAGACATTTAAGCCTTTTTTTTTTTTTTAATAGTCTACAGTTAATATTCTGTCTTGGTCTCAGGAAGATAATAATCATGATGATATATATTAGTCATGTTTCATGATATGATACTATATGTCCAGATTCTGTTTTGAAAGAGTACACACAGTGAACCCACACAGAAAGTATGATGTAAGATTTTATGCAACATGGTGCTCAGTATAGCTCCACTAGGCAATACAAAATCAATCAGAACAAACTTACATAAAACAGGACTGCAAATACAGCGTTAGGTAACTTTTTTCTGTTGATGCCTGAAGCCATACTTCATGTCGACGCTAATAGGATTTTATTTCTAAGTTTAAAAGCAGCTATGGCAGTGTTTTTCAACCTTGGGGTCTGGACCCCACATGGGGTCGCCTGGAATTCAACTGGGGTCACCGGAAATTTCTAGTAATTGATAAAAATAAAAAATGTATGGAGAGTCGATAGAGACAATCACAATCCATCAAAGACATGACAAACTGTGAAGCTGAAACTGAAGCATTGTGGTACTGTTTATCTTTCAAATGTTCATTGTGGTCGGTTTAAAATTCTGCAGCTCTTTCATAATTCATAGTTTAGAGTTATTGTTTGTTCGGTATTAATTGTCAGCCTTGTAAATACAAGCTGGACTGACTGCACATATCCTGGAGGTGGTTCTGAAGTGAGCCTGGAGGTGGTTCTGAAGAGAACAGTTTGGAGCATCTTGAGGTAGATTATTATTTTTCCTGACCAAGGACATAATTTACATTATAGTCTAAATGTTGTCTAAAATGAAAGTCTATGTACAACATAGTATTGCAAACTAGTACATAATCAAAAACAAATTATTTTTAGCCAAAAAAAAAGAAAAGTCTGTTTTGAATGTCTGGGGTCACCAGAAATTTGTAATGTTAAAATGGGAACCGTTGAGCTATGGTAAAACTACCATCTGGGAAAATAATACTGCCTTTAGAACAACACAGACTTATGATCTCCCAAACATTTCCAAAAGTCATTTTGATCCCAGTGTTTCCCTTTTTTCTGAAGCTCAGCATTGATAATTTATTTATTTATTTTTACAGGTGATATGATTCTGGCCTTCTGTTTGTCTATGCTTGTGGGACTGCTGCTGGGGGCTTTAGTCTACGTTCTGTTGACATGGGCATCAAGACGCACAGCCACAGCCAGGATCACCAGACGCTGCAGAAAAAACAGATCTGACACTTCACAATCACAAACCCCCATGAGCAGCCAGATGGGCCTTTACAGGAGCACTTTCCTGAGTGTCTACAGGCAGCCTTCTTTGGAACTGGTTGGGCCTCTAGGAAGTAAACCAGGGGCAGAGACGTCCACGTTTCGCCCACTGGCTAAGAAAAGCAGACTGAGCCTGGATATGGGAGATGACACCCAAGTGGCCATGACTGATGACACAGCGGCTTCAAACACATCGGATTCAGAATCACTTGTACTAAACAAAAGGCATTCCTTCTGGTTGGGCAGCAACGCACTTAAAGGCTTCCTCCCCTCACAGACTTCACCTCCTGCGTATGATAGTGTCATCCATGCTTTTCAGGAGACCTGCACTTGAACAAGAACTGAAAAAGATTAATATTCTGGAAAGACAGTGGATTGTCTACCTGCTTTTTGCTCTTTAAACAGGACTGTTTGTCTGCATACTGAGAGGTCATGCTACATCTTGCATGCATCTTTGCTTAACTGACTTTGCAGCAACTCTGGATTATATGATGGGATGTCGCGTGTTGATACCAATGTGGTTACATTCAAGTAAAAGTATCTCAAATCTATTTTATCTGCTTATATGTGACTTAGGTCACATAACAGTGGCATGGCAGTATGAATAGCACAAATTACATTGGATCTGATCTTCTCAGTTGTGATTGGAACCACCTCCATACAGCTACATTCACACTAATCTGATGTTCTTTGGCTCCAGTTAATTAAATGCTTTTTTTTTGGGGGGGGGGGTTAAGCTTTGGCCAATATCAGATTCCTGTGCGAAGCAGTTGGTCACAGTCCTAAACTGAGTCAAAAGCAGTGGAGTGAGAACAGTTCAGACCATGTCCTTCTATTTTAAAACCTTATTTTTAACCTGCAACCATTTTAGGTTGTTTATAGATTTTAGATAATTTCATCAATATTTATTGTGCAATAAGGTTTTTGTCAGTGTTTTAATGTTATATGTTAAGTTTTGGATTCATTTTACTGCTGCATCATGTAATTGACGCATTTTTTATACTTTATAATATGAGTAAACTCCATTGCAAGCTATGACCAGTCCCTGTTTAAAAACTTATAAAGGTCATATGAATTCGCACTTATTTCACATTTAAAATAATCAGACCACAGATTCAGGACCACACATGTAAATGGCAGAAAAAATTAGATTTCATATGATTTGTACAGTTCACACTGTTATAAAAAGTCACATAATAGGTAAAAGATGAGCCACTTTGGGCTGTAGTGTGAATGTGACCAATGGTCTTCTAAGTCAGCTATAACTCAGATTTTTTTTACAATGCAACATCAGTCTGAACAGTCAGATATGAATTGAAATTAATCTCATTTCTGCAGTGGAGAGAGTCATAGGGACAATTTCACTGCGCACTGAGTACTTGATAACACTTCCATATTTTACATTACACAGTAGCCAGAAATGCATAACTTTATCTTATTTCTACTGAATGCAGTGGCATGAGCACCACTAACTTCAATACTTTTGTACATGCGCATCAGTTCAGGACTGAAACCAGTTAGCAATAGAATTTGTTATTGGACACATGTAAGAAATAATGTAAAAAAAAAAAAATGAAACAAGTTGTGCCGGGCACAACAAACCCTGCCCCTTGGAGGTATTGTAGTTTATTTTGGCGTCAATCCAGCTGATGTCCTCATGTCTATGCATGTGCTCATGTCCACATATTAGTTGATTCTATATATGTGCCAAGTCTGAAGTAAATTGAAACAAAATTTATGTTTTTATAGACATTTGAAATTTCACCCATTATAAGTAAATGGGAGAAGAAAAAAGCATAAAAAATGTGAACTTTAGCTTACTTCTCCCAAAATGTAATTGCATCTATTCTGGGTCACTGGGGGGATTTTAAAAATTCATACAAAATATAAATTTCAACCTACTATTCCCAAATGTAATCATATCTATTCTGGGTCATGGGCAATCTATAAATTCAATTTGTGAATTATGATGCATTCTGATTTGTGAACAGAGGGTATGCATTTACATCACTCCCCCCCCCTGGGCTATGCCCCTCTAAGTCGGACTGAGTGGCAAAAACCTTGCTCAACATTACGGAGTATAGCAATAAACACAGCAAGACCAGAAAGAATGTGGAATATGAAATGAAATGAAGGACAACTGGAGTAGACATGTGTTTTTGGGTTAAATATTTTAAACTAGGCTTACGCTGTCAGAAGCGACAGCTATGGGTATATCCCTGAATGACCTGAATCGTTAATGATGTCACAATGTGAGGCATCCCCAGGTTATGACCTTTCATTTGCACTTGAAGTCAAACAAATAGTCTAGAGATATGAACAAAGGAGTGTTTAGTGATTTTTAACTTTTGAGGGCCCCCTTGTGGGCAAACTACAAATAGTAAATTGTTCAAAATCGAATGAGTTCTTCCTCTCCATGATATTTATTGATATAAAAAACATTGACTTTCTAAACCGAATATCTTTCAAGCTATTGCATTAACACAAAGGATATCTGGTGGTGGCAAATCTGGCAGAGCCAGTGGCAGCGGTCAGACCAAAAACATAATATCCCCGAAACTCTGTTCAGGGATATAATTAATGTTACCTGACATGAAACGGGATCCACAAATCCAGGCAATGAAACCTGGATTCTTTGGCTTTCAGTAGCCTGTAAAATGATAGCTCTGACTGATTTCAAAACCTGTTTATACAATCAATCGCACAACAGGTCTTCCCCATTGTTTTTACCCTGTCCCCCAAAGGGGAGGCAAGGGGTATCGTTTTTGTTTGATTTGTTTGTTTGTTGATTTGTTTATTTGTTTGTTTGTTTGTTTGTTAGCAAATTTACGCAAAAACTACTGAACCAATTTCCATGAAATTTTCAGGAAAGGTGCAAGATGGTTCAGAATAGATCCCATTAAATTTGGGTGAATGTAGGTCAAAGGTCAAGGTCCAGGTCACCAAAAATGTGTTTTCGCAATGATAAGAGATAGGGCAAATCAGAAATTCCCTTTTCATACCTGGTTACTCAGTTTTGCATATAGCTTCTTTTTGCTGCCACTGTTGATGTGCATTAACATCAGAACTTTGAAGGCCAAATTTGAAGAGTCTTGGTCAAAGGTCAAGGACAAGGCCACAATAAAGGTCAAAGTCAAATTTTGGATATAACTTTTGAACTATTCTTCTTGGAAACTTCCAATTAGCACCAAAATGCTCGTCTTTCAATTCTGCATCTTGTGTGTATAGATTTTGACCTATTGTTGACCAAAGAGGTAGGGGTTCACTTGGCCAATACCTAAAAAACTCAAATGGTGGAAATAGATTTAGTTACTATTACTGACAGATAGGAAACCAGGTATGGGTTGAGTGAATATATCCACAAGTTCATATGAGGTGTTGATAGTAAATATCCTGGGGTGTATTTTTACTCTGATCAGGTAATAGTGGGCAAAACACTGTGCTAGACTAGATAATTATCTAATACAGTTGTGTTCAAAATTATTCAACCCCCACAGTAGATAAGTTTTTTTGCAAGTTTGACATTTATTTTTTATCTTGTTTATAATCACATTAAATAATGACATGTCAAATAGACAAATACA
>JAPTYQ010000016.1:1680710-1692771 GCA_029814465.1 Ostorhinchus cyanosoma | reverse complement strand
TTGGGGTGGTGGGGTGGTATCCAGAGAGGAAAAATAAGGAGATATGTAAAGTAGGACACATTTCTGAGTTTACGAAGAGCACCTGAAGAGAACTTAATAGAACTAAATAAAACAAATCTGAACAAACATGGACGTGCTCAGTCATTGGACCCCAGTTAAACACTTTCCAAAAAACTTCAAAGCTAAATTTAAAACCTTCAAAGACTTCTTACATATCCACAGGAAACCTGCATGTCCACAGAACCCACCTTCCACGTCGTCGGCTGCCATGCGCAGTAGGGATTCAGTGAAGTTGATTTGGACATTCTTTTTCTCCAAGATCTTCATAATAATGTCCTGAGTCAGACCAGGGTTCTCCCTCTCAGCCTGGTACAACGAAAGCATAGCATTAATGGATGCTTTACCTCAGAAGCCCTATCAACAATCATTCCTCCTGAATGTGAATTAGTTGAAGATGACAGGTAGGAGGAAAAGGAGGAAAAAATGTCAATTATTTCAGCTTTCGTGCCCAGTCTGGATTTTCTTCCTCTTCATGCTACAGCTGTGCGCGCACTAAACTCTTCAGTTTCAACAGGTCTGGGTCTAGAGTACAGCTGCAGCTCTCCATTATTTCATGTAATCCAATTATTTATCAACTATTTTCTTCAATTCGATTAAACAATTATTTGAATAGGTAAAAAAAGGAAAAATGAGAAACAGACATGTCTGAAAATGGTAAACAACTCGTCCGTTTTTCTAGGACCAGCTGAACAACCACCACAAACCACAACCCCTTCTTCCTTCCCCACTGGTGGTGTGGCTGTGACATCTGCATCCACAGCTGCCCTGGGGCAGACTGACGGAAACATGGCTCCAATGGCCATCCTCCTTAAACCAGCATCTTGTGACAACTATACAGTATTTTACCAGAATTACAGCATGTCACGAGACTAGAATCACACATCGGAAAACAAAAACTCTTCGATGGAAACACCTACAAGTAGTCCTTTGTCGAAATTGTAGAAATATTGCTTTTATCTTGTGGAAAACTGTCATGCAAACCCAGCTACAGACAGTGTGCACACCTGTCTTCAGTGAATCAGACTCAATAATTATGGAAAGAACCTTCCAAATCTTTTGGGAAAATAAGTTAAGACAATGGTGTAGTGACATTTGTTTTGAAGGGTCATGTGTGTCATACCTTTATGAAAGCTGCTCTGAGTGTCTGAGCTGCTGATAGGTTGATCCTCTCCAGCTGAAATGCAAAATAAATACATGAAACACATTTCAAACACTTTAGGATAGGGATGTCAAAGTCATTTTAGTTCAGGGGCCACGTACAGCTCAATGTGACCTCAAGTGGGCTGGGCCAGTAAAATAAGAGCACAATTTAAAAAATAGAAAAACCAAACTGAAATTACATAATGAAAGTGTTTACATTTACAAACTATCCTTTAAAAAAGTGAATAAGATGAACAACCATGACCGATCTGGAATTTCTTCAGAAAAATAAATGCAATTTCAATAATATTATTGTTCAACGTATCAGTTGTACATGTGCGTTACAGATCACAGTGGATCTACAAAGGCATGAAACATTTAGTGACAGGCATTAATTATATTGTTTAAATTTTCGTCTTCAGTCTTATCCTTGTATTTAATAAATCCATCCATGGACCAGATTGGAACCTTTGGTGGGCCAGCTTTGGCCCATATGTTCGCCACACCTGCTTTAGAAGAACATGCATTAGAGTCCATATACTAACACTATATCTAGTTTTTCACACCACAGAAAACCTCCCAGTCAAAACGGAATGAAAAAAAACGACACAGTTTCATCTTCATACATTGAACTAACAATAGCTGCACAGTGCAAAAACAAAATGCTGTATCACATGGTCGTATTATAGGACTGTGGAATGGTTTTTAAAGGTGAAATTATGCACATAAGAGGAAAAGACATGGGTCAACATCCGGCTGAGGAGAGGGTTACGTTGAACTAATATCAGTCTGTCTGTCAACTGCCAGAACATTTATATCTGGGTCTTCGTCCTATCTGGACATTTGGAGTAATATGCTCTTTTAGCACTATTATATTATAGCTTCTTATGTGACTTTGTAACTTGAGTCTGTGTTTTATCTGCCTGCTATGCTACCTTTTGGCCAGGTCATCGTTGTAAATGAAAACTGGCTCTCAGTTGACTCATCTGGTAAAATAAAGGTGAAATACAGTAAACTTCAAACCTTAAAACACAAGTTGTAAAAACTAGGGATTATACAGTAAAAACTTGTTGATGTAAATAAATATGTCCGTCATCACCATTTACTTCATGTTTTATTCAAGTATTTTCTAATTACAGTCATTCAACAGGGCAGGTCCATTACATGACACACAGCCCAGTGATGCAGGTGACATTTGTTGGGATTCAGTCGATTCTTAAAGGTGAACGACAGTTTAAACTATTAATTCCAACTTCTGAGGACATATCACTCTTCAGTCATGTATGTGCTCTCAGTCATTCTATGATACAAAGAACCAAACACATGCCAGGACTATGTATTATTCTTTAAATGTTTCTGAAACCTATAGAATCGTATGTTAAGAGCAGGTGACATGTTTGCTTACTTTCACTTTGAAGGCCAACTGTCACATCTGTTTTCACCTCGAAGATCTAACATTTGCATTTTCACATTTAAAGCTGAGCAGTAGTTTATGCGTTTTCCCTTTAAGACCAGGAGTTTCTGTGATGTTTGTGTGTTGTTTTTCCTTGTACCTGAATGCTGGCAGAATATTACACCCTAACCCTTAAACCTTTGTAGAAACGCTATCCCGCTACTTTAGAACTGTTTTCAAACAATATGATGTTTTTCGGGATGCCTTTGGTCCTAATGAGCTCAAATGCAATTATCTTTCAGTAATTGAAAAGATAATCTCCTCTCTTTTTTATTATTCTATTGCAACTCTTGAATATTTAGTGGTTTAACAAACTTTGTTAGGCCCTGGAATTGTTCTGCACAAAATGCACTTTTGTTTAAGGGAAAAAAGCATCTGCAATACTGGTTGAATACTGAATATTGAATTTAAAAACTTTGTTATGCATTCTAATTGTTGTGCACCAAGTGATCCTGTTAAAGGAAAGAAAATGTATTTTATTGCTGTCAAATAAATACAGGGTTTCTGCTGGTATCAGTAAATCTAATTTAATTCTTTTAATGCCCCTTAACACATTTAATGCCCCTATCCACTTGCGGATACAGTTTTATATAATATATATATATATATATATATATATGTTCACTGTCCACAGGCTTTAACAGTTCTCAATAGTTCCTCCTCCAATCACTTCTGCTCAAACTTATATTTTCCCCTTTTTCCCTTATATTCCTCCGTTCTTTCTCCACACCATGAACATGCTCAGACTGTTCCATTCCAAACATCCACTGTTGTAACTTCATGTATCGTCCATAAACAATAGTCAGTTAAAGGGTTCCACCTGTCGATTATCACACTATACTAACGATCGGAACTAGTAAATGTTTATATCATCAAAATAAATCGTGAATAACAATTAGTAACAATTTCTATCAATTGTAATTAATTGTTTTATGCCTCTGGACATTGAATTTAATGCTTTTTAATGACATTTAAGGACTTCATTTTCACAAAATCTATTTAATGACTTTTAATGCTTTTTAATGACCTATAAAAACCCTGAAATAAGAGCCAAAGAGCCTTTGTTTTTTTGCAGCTCATAATCTGACTAGTCGTTACATCAGTTAATGACGAGTTGATTATTGAAATAGTCACTAGTTGCAGCCCTAATAATGATTAGAAAATACTCAATGACACACACAGACATCTGGTGTCCTTCAAATCAAATGTGAGCATCAATAGAAGTGTTACCTCATTGAAAACTGGGTACATCACAGCGTACAGCGTCATGGATACCATGGAGTTTGTCTCCGCTTCATTCTTCATCTCCTCCATTGTCATCCTCCAGAGAGGGGCAGCTCTTGTGGAAAAGGTGGGGAGGAAACTGCAGCTCACACACACTCACACATACACTCACACACTCACACTCACACACTCTCTGGAAACCACACGGACTCCACACTGACTGAGCCTGCAAGAAACAGCCATGCAAATGGACAATTAGTTTCAATATTAGGGTAAAGTTAGGTACGTAAACTGCAGTAGTAAAGTTGGAGTAGTAGTAAACTTTTTCACCAAATATGCCTTTTGACTAATAATGGGTCTGTGCAAAAATGTTCAAAACCAGTAAAAAAACAGACGTAACTCAAGCAATAATCACTGCCCTTCCAATTTTTGGATCAGGCATTTACAGTGTTGAAGTTTTGGGGGAAATGTAACTTAAATGGAGATGCAGTATTGCTTTTATCCTACTGTCCTTATAATATCAACCTTTAAAAATCCAGTATCAATTCCCCTCTACCAATTTAACAGTTTAAAATCATTTAACTCACATTACACTTAGCCAGATAAACTGCCCACAATCCACAATTCTCCCACCTCTTATGAAATACAGGTGAGTTATAATCCAGGGTTCCTACAGGTTTCTACAAGTTCGGTTTAAGACTTTTTAAGAATACTTAGAACAGAGTTTAATGCCCATTTCACGTCCTATTTCACGGCCATACTGGCAAAAATTTGTGACTCATAGAATTCAGGAAAAGGTATTTATTTACTCCAATACTGTGAGTCATTTCTCACCAGGGGTTGCAAAGTTACCAATAACTGGATCCGGATTTCAATATAAATGGTTGGGTTGGAATGGGTAGAACTAAAGCCACGTTCCCACTATGTGGTACCAGCTCGACTCCACCTTTTTGCGTTTCCATTGCATAAGACAACCTAGAATCTGGTACCAGGAACTAGTTTTTTGGTATCGGCTCCGCTGAGGTTCCAAAACAGGGGAAGAGATACTGAAATGTGATGTGTAAACACTGCAGACCACTGATTGGTCAGAGAGTTGTCTCTGCATAAATTGCATCATCAATTTGCGACACAAAAAAACCCAAAACAAAACAAAAAAACAGATTTGGAAGTTTATAGTAAATATAGCGGTAGGTTAATCCACATGATAACAGAACGGCAAAACTACACCGTGGTCGGTCGAGGGGGTTCAGACATTTCTGACCTTGGTGGACAATGAAAAAATTCAGTGTGAGCTTGACGGGACAACACGCAAGGAGCGAGTTTATCACCAACTCTCAGCTGACATCAAGGAAATACGTCTTTAAAATACTGATACTGATAAATGGACCATTTTAAAAATATGTTTGCAGAACAGGAAAATTCTGGCAGCTGTTACTGTTTTTTTTTTTTTTTACCTGATGTGTACAATCCCTCCTTAAGGTAAATTATATGACGACGATGATCACAATGTCAGATTGTGAGATCCCCTAGACCTACTTCACACATTATGGTAAAAACACTTTATTTTTCAGCTGCCTGGCATTTTATATTCACAGACCAGTTTCATAACATAAAATTTACATAAATGGTTGATTTGGCAATTTTCTTTTAACACCCTGGTATTTATTTTAAAGTCAGACAAACTAAAACTACGAATCAGAACTTGAGAGTTGCTCTAAATATTGTTTTGCTCTTTGTTTATGAACAATAACTACTGAAATTTGATACAAATCACAAGGTATTTTAAGGTGCTTTTTTGTAGGGTTTGCACACTTTGGTGAAGAACTTAAACTGCCAATATATTCAGTTTAGACCTTTCAAATGTAGCTTTTAGCAATTACACAGACTGATACCACAATTAAGTTGACATTTGATGGACTCAATAATATCAAAACAGTTCATTCAGTACCACAAAAGCATTCAGTCTGTTAGAAACTGTACAATTCTTGTATGGAACATAAGTCAAAGGAGTAAATTTGTAAATAGCAGTAACATTAAACTCTACTGTAATTAATAAAAAAGAAAAACGTGGAATTGAATGATCCACAAAACTGAGTCAGTGTTATTAGAAGTTTAACATTAACAATAGGCCACTAGTTATGTGACACTTTATAAAACATCATATTGGTGCTGGTTAATTATTCTATCACATTGAAATAAGCACATTTAATTTAGCTTTTAATATGACTACATGGATTTTTGGCGTTGATACTAATCTCACCCACACACAATTCATATGATTATCCGTACATTTCCTACTGGTCTAAAGTTCAGAATTTCACCAGCAGTAACTTGTGAGAAATAACAGATGATTCTTAGACACAAAAATCGGTGATTTTTTTTTTTAAATACCAAAACATGACACAAATCCTTTACAACATAGCTTTACTTGCGGTATTTTCTAATGCTACCCAGAACAGGCATATTAGTGCTAATGTGTTAATCAAGCTGTTGTGGAGAAGTGCTCGGTTTGTTAAACTTAAATGAAAAGAGCTTCACAGTTATAGATACGCTGAATGTGATCAAACTAAACACTAAACTAAATTCCACACTACTGTGATTTTGTTTTATACAAAAAACAAGCAGAATGACATGAGTCGTATCAGTTCCCTTTTCATTTTCTGGTTACTTTTATCAATAATATTGCAACAGCTTCTAATGAAAAGAGGATACTGGAAGGAAACTCATGCTAGTGCAGTGCAGGTCAAGTGTTATCCCGATAAAAGACAAGAACTTGGGCATTACGATTTAATTTAGCTACCAACTCTGGTCCCTATGACCTGCTTAGTTGTCGGAAGATTGTATGAGGCTTACAATAAGACGACTGTTTGTCTACGTTTGAGCCTGACGCGTTGGTTGGCTAGCAGGCAGGCTAAAATGACTAGCAAACTGCAGACAGACAGCCCCAGGTAACAGCTACTTGGCTAACTGCGGATAGCTAACAAAGTAGCTCATGAAATCGGGGGTTCTTTACCATTTACGGCGAAGGAAAAACAGCTCTACAGCCAAAACGCCCATTGGCTCTGTTAAGTGGAAAATTAATCGCGACCAAGAGGTAAAGATATTTAATTGAGGCCTATGGCCGACCCAATCGATGGAGCGAACTGCTAGCAGTTAACAGGATAGCTTGCGTGCTAGTCCCAGTAAATTCTAGACTTGGATTAACTGATGAGCTAAAACAAGTCAGCACACTGCGTTATGACACACATAAAAACTAGTATAAGCACGTCAAATATCTACTTATATCTACCTTTGGTCTGACTTCTTAAATGAGTTGGTTATGCCGTCGTTTGCCTTTTAGCTTCGGTGTTTTCTTTACAACTTAAGGCGGAAGTTTTTTAGGACTGGCCTGAGCGACATCTTCCGGACTGTTCCTACGTGAACATACGGCGTCCAATCAGAAAGCCGATGGGCGGAGCTACTGAAAAAAAGACAGACTGGCTTCTCTTAGTTTCTATGCAGCAGTTCTCTTACTTTCTCCAAATGGACCAGTCCTCTGGGGGGAAATAACACTGGAACTTATTTTTAAGGGCCTACATAGTTTTTTCGTACTATGTCGGTAGCCTGTATTTTGGAAAATATTCCAGGTTCTGATATGGTAGGCACTTTAAGGCTGATGACATTTATTGTACAGTGACTTTTTGCTCCTGTTTTGCATAAATAAATCCATATATTTAGATGATGCCTTCATCACTTAAACAGAGATGCTATCCATTAAAAATAATGTTTAGTATTTTACTCGTTTTTATTGATAGAGCCTGTATGTATCATATTCATTTACTTGGGAAATACTTAACAGGAGGTAACACAATTTTCCTAAATAATTTATCATTACTAATAATAAGAAAAAAGAAACCAAATCCCATTTAATTTATGAGATTAATTTGATATTGATAGTGGGAGTGACCTGATAGAAGTCTGTGGGAGAGATGGTGAAAATTAAAAAAAAAAAAAAAAAAATTAACTAACTAAAAAAATGAATTAAATGTCATTTACATAGCTGATGTAACTAATATGTAAAATTTACACTGTTACCAAAAATGAATGAGTGATAGTCCCAACAGTGAGTTAACCATGTTCCAAGGATGGGATACATCTCAAATTACAATTTGAATACATTTAGATGTGACATCACTTTCTGTCCAGAATTCTCTCTCTTCCTGGACTCGAAGGCAAAACCTGCTCCGACACTGCAGCCTTCAGACAAAGAATCTATAAAACCCACAATTGCAATGTTACAAAATCAAATTCATCCCATTCTTTTTTCCATATTGAACAGACTGTGCTTAAGTTCTAGTCTGCGATTGTGAATGATGAGAAGCTGCTTGTGGTGTGTATCAGTAATAGCATTTTTTTTCTGCAACCTGGTGAAGACAACAGTAAAGTTTATGGTTAAAACAATCGATTGTTTGATTTTAGCAAAAAAAACTACAACCAAAAAACAGAAAAGTCAAACTGTGGATGCTGATGTTATTTGTTTATTGCTGTTATGCAAAATGACTCCTTTATTCACTCATTCCATTCTATACCACTTCTAGTAAAGGCACAGTAGTTCACTCAGCAGAGAGCAATAAATGGACACAGTCATCAATCATCAATTTGCATCATAACTGGCAATAACTGACAGCTGTGGGATCACAATAACTGTAATCTTCCAACTATAAATTGTGATCCAGTGCCTTAAGGGATTATCAGATGCCAGTGTACACATCACTATTTCATTTTTTTGGTTTTCATCGTATTACATTTTGAGTTGACTATATAGGGCAGGGGTTTTCAAATCCGGTCCTTGAGGGCTGGTATCCTGCATGTTTTACATGTTTCCCTCTTCCATCACACCTGGTTACATTAATGATCAGCTCATCATCCAGCTCTGCAGAAGTCTGATAACAATGTAATGGCTTCCAGGTGTAATGGAAGAGGGAACCATCTAAAACATGCAGGATACCAGCGCTCAAGGACCGGATTTGAATTCCCCACATATAAGGTATAACAATTTTCACTCTGCATTCAGATAGCACTATAATATAACAATTTCACTGTATACAAGAGGATAATGAGTAGTGAATGGTTTTACACTTAACCACTGTTTAAGTATTGGTACGTATAAGAATGACCTAAGGAAGTAAGCTTCAGATTGAAGATGTGAGACAAGCAGTTTGTCAGGTGAATAAAAACCTGGTTTCCGATTGTTCTGAATTAATGTGTCCTACCAAATGGCAATGTCAGCTACAGTGGTATGTCACTGAATACTAACGGAGCTGATGGTTATTAAAGACAGTAGTGTTTTATCTTTAGATTTAGCTTGATGTCTTTCCAAATGTTCACTAGCCACTGTCCTTCTGCTGGGAAGTTATCAGACTATAATTACAATGGTCTACAAGTAAAAGGCTTCCAGAATAAAAGTACTTAAACTTGACCAACTTCGAGTCACCAATTAAAAAAAAAAAAGTGCAAAGTGCTGCTTGGTTGTAATTTCTGAGATAGAGTCTTGGGTCAAAATGTGAAATTCTGAGAATTAATGAGAGAATGGGTTTTATTCAAAAGGAATGTTTGTCTCAGAGTTACCAGATCTACCTCTGCACATGACAATACATTCACATACAGGTTCTATCAGTGGAACATTTATAAATACATTTGTATAAATGTACACAAAACAACATACATGTGTAATAACACACCATCAAATATATTTAAAAAATGAGCACTTTGGACATTTGTTTTATGACTTATCTTATTAAAGTATGTGAGATTTAGCACATTTAATGTCTGAAGCAGATATTTTCTAAGACATTGTAAAGCAGTGGGTTTTTTTGGGTTTTTTTGTAAGTTTATTGGTTTTCATTTCTCTACAGATCTATGGTTCCTCCACCAGGGGGCAGATTTGACCATCCATCTTTAAACTTACAACAACAAAAACACTGCCTCAGTTCCACACACAATAGTTATGAACAAAAATGTAGGTTTTCATACCGTTACATACACAGTATCAAGTTTCCTCTTATGACCTTTCAAAACATCTCTGTAGCATAATGTCAGAGATGCTGAGGTCTAGAACATTCAAATAAGGTTCCCAAACCTTGAAAAACTAGTTTGACTTTGAGAGTGTTGCACATGTCCAGTGTTCCAGTGGAACCAGACCAAACAGCACATCATGCCGACCCTTTATAGTGGGTTCTTTATCACTGATCCGTTGCAGCTGGATCTTCTTCCCTGCTGCATATTTAAGAATACAATAAAGTCTCTGATTTTTAACATTAATTTGCTCAATCCAACTCAAATGACAGAAGAATTCATAAACACACTGTACAGTTGTAATTTGTTTTCAGAAATCACCAAACCCGGCAGGGTCATTACTCATGTAACATTAATTGATAATATATGGACAGATGTTACAGATAATATTGCAGTGAGTGGACTGTTAATAAATGATATCAGTGACAATAACTACAGAAACACGACGATGGACAACAGACATCACTATAGACAAATCAGAAGAGAGGAATCTGTGGAAAAAAAATGATCTACAAACCTTCGACTGGGAACCAATTTATAAAGAGAAACATGTTGACAAGGTTTCTGAGAGTTTTTAAAGTATGTTTAAGTTTTTATATGATAAACATTGTCCCATCAAACAATATATCAGAAGAGGAAAACATAAGGATAATCAATGGATCACAAAGAGGTTAAAAAAATGCATGTAAAAACAAAAGTACATCATATAGAAAGTTTATAAAGTATAGAACTAAGGAGGCAGAAATATAAAAATAAGTTAAAAAATATTATAAGAACATGTAAGAGGGAATACTATAATAAAATACATGAAAATAATATTAAAAGCATATGGAATGTATTGAACAGCATTATTAGAAATGCTTCCAGTAACGAGAATTACTCAAATGATTTTACTAACAATGATGTCAATATCAATAACAGGGACCTGGTGGTGAACAAGTTTAATGAATTCTTTGTTAATGTTGGACCAAATTTGACTGATAAATTTCCTGCTCCAGCAACAGATCAGAGTCATGTGGCATTAATAGATCAAAATCATAATTCAATGCTTCTCAAAGCTATAGATGAAAAAGAAATAATAGAAACTGTAAATAAATGTAAAAACAAAACATCTACTGACTATGAAGAAACTGCCATGGTAGTAGTGAAAAGGCTGATTGTAGGCATTTCCAAACCGTGAACTTCCATCTTCAGCTTATGGTTCCAAACAGGGACATTTCCAAGTCCAATGAAAAGGACTAAAGTCAAACCACTGGAGCAGAACGGCGACAGACACCACTTCACAGAATACAGACCTATTTCTGTTCTCCCACAATTCTCCAAAATCTTAGAAAAACTGTTGAATGATAGATTAGACAAATTTATAGAAAAATACAAATTACTTTCAGACAGTCAATATGGATTCAGAACCAAGTGGTCAACATCAACAACATTGACTGAACTCATTGAAGAAATCTCAAATTCCATAGAAAGTAAAAAATTCACTGTTGGCATTTTCATTGATTTAAAAAAAAAAAAAAGCATTTGATACTGTAAACCATGAAATTTTAATTAATAAACTAGAACATTATGGAATCAATGGGAATGGTGTTGAACTGGACGAGAAGCTATTTGGAGAACAGGGAAGATGAAGACTGTCATTTGGAGTGTTTGGACAGTGTGTGTGGCGTCCCTCAGGGGTCAGTGTTGGGACCTGAACTGTTTATAATGTACATCAATGTTATATATGCGACAGGTAGTGCAGTTGATAGTACTCGTGCCTCACAGCAAAAAGGTCCTGGGTTCAATTCCAACACCAGTTGGTGGGACCTTTCTGGGTTAGGGTTAGGGTTTGCATGTTCTCCCCGTGTCTGCGTGGGTTCTCTCTAGGTACTCCGGCTCCTCCCACTGTCCAAAGACATGCACCTATAGGTTAATTGGTTAATCTAAATTGGCCATAGGTGTGAATGTGAGAGTGATTGTTTGTCTCTCTATGCGATGAACTGGTCACATGTCCATATTTTAGGGATTGGTGAGGATTTACAGCAACTTCTGGACTTAATGACTTCTACAATTCTACAATTCTACAATTTCATTTAGCAGACACTTTTGTCCAAAGCGACGTACAACACAAGCAGGAATTTAGACTTA
>JAPTYQ010000016.1:1550740-1561964 GCA_029814465.1 Ostorhinchus cyanosoma | reverse complement strand
CCCGCCACCACCACCCTCCCACCCTGTCTCTGACACATACTGTGAAGGGCTGGGTACACAACTTCCATATTTTCATGGCACCACCAACTGAACTGTTAGTATAGAATATTGAAAAATCAACAATTTCAATAACTTAAAGTCAGTCTTTTTTTAAACTTGCGAGGCTACCTGGACAATAAAATGCCAGAGTGTTAAAACACAGAACTAAACAAACACATACCATTTACTTCAACCACTGTAACTGTTTACACAAAATTTGTTGTGAATTTGAAACGAAAAGTTGCAGCAACGAAAATGTGAATTATGTGCGTTTCCATAAACTGGCTTGGAGTTAAAAACAAAAACTAAATCAACCTTGGCTGCATCTTAGGGTCAGAGGGTTGAACTGTAGGTTATGTTACACGTGTCTCTAATAAACAGAGTAGAAGGAGGAGGGTACAATGTTATCGTTTAGATAGAAGATCAGTCTACTGAACAGTCGGCTGAGTTAAAGGTTTAATACATCAGATTTGACAAAAATAAAAAAAGGGCTTCCAGAGGGAACACTGGTCTAATGGGCAAACGCTCCATTAATAGAAGGAATTCCATATATTTCCCAGCCATAATTTCATTGTTTCACTGGCACCAAAGCAGGAATAAATGACAGAAACAGGAAATATCATCCCTATCAGCTATTGGCAAATCCTTGTTTTAAACATAAGTACCATCCCTAAAATAAACAGGCTTATATTATTTCTGTATTAAAATCCTAATGTCAAGAAAACATGTGAACGTGACCCAGCCCTAGAGCCACGTCTGCACGAATGACGTGAACATCTGATCATCAGACACTGACAAACATGATCTGGTTATCAGTGGTGTCACACATCAGGGGTGTCCTCATCTACACCATGGTTTCTTACCCTTTTTGGAACAAACGCCCCCTCACATCACCGTGAGCCTTCTGACGACCCCCCCACCCCCAAAGTTTTTGACCGGGGGGGGCTCCATAAGTACTGGGATGGACCTTAACTGGGGGGAGGGGCATGGAAATGTGATATTAATACTTGTATACTTGAATTGATCCATTGTGCTGACTAATGTCCTCCATTTCTGTCTCAGCACCGCCCCCCCCTCTCAGCTTTCTTGTTCAAAATTTCTCATTCGATGTTGTCCCAACACAACACAGATCTACACTGCCCAGACCCGCTGTTCACTGTGGCTTTAATTGTCTGAGCCTTGTCTAGTGCAGACTGGTCAGTACAAAGCACAAATGCCATAAAAAGCCCCCCCCCCCACCACCAGAGATGAAGAATCCTGTCCACTCCACAGACTGAGGAAAACCCTGATTGTAGATTTAAGCTACTGTGTCCCTTGTACAGAAAACCATGTAACTAACAACACTGGAAACATGTGACCGGGTGAAATTAAAACATGTTTGGCTTAAAAAGGAGCAAGAAAATATTGAACCGTGTTTGTCTCTGGTGATGTACCCATATGTTATCACAGCCTGGTCCCATGTTAGCATTTAGCTGCAGTTTCTGAATGGAATGGTGGTAACGTAACGGTTAGGGGTCGACCTACACATTATTTCTAGAACTGACACTGGAAAGATGTGTCTAAACTCTTTCACTCCTTCAGAAACTGTTGGACTGAACACCAGAGCTGACGTGATAACTAAATAAATCTAAATTTTATTCAAGCTCAAAGTGATTAATCAATAAAAGACGCCCAATAATAATAATATCACTGCCAGTTTTAGCCGATCCTCAGAGTTCTTCTAAATGTAACTGACTTTCATTTTCACTGTTTAACCATTTCAAATATTAGTTACTGGTCTCTTCCTTTACTATGAATCAGTGCAGAAAAATGACAAAAACACATGGGGCCACCTCTAATACACATTCAACTGTAGGGATCTGTAAAACAAATGCAAGATAAAATATGTAGAAACAGGCGGAAAATTTAATTGTAACTTCAGAACGCAAGCCTGGTAGAAGAGTTCAGAGATAACCATTAGGACACAAACGTTCTTTGAAAAACGATGCATAGCATAAACAACATTGCGAAGTCCAACTGTTCGGCCCTTCATACCTAAAGCACAGCTGATCTGTCTCCACAGGTGAAAGCAGGCGTCCGTGTTTTTGCTTTTCCAGGTGGAGGCTGATGCTCAGAGTCTAAAGCGCTCCTGTTGAAAAACCACGACAGGAAGGAGGGAAGGAGGAGGGGAAAAAGGCCAGGAGGGGCTTTGTGGGAGGGGCTGGGGGTGTGGTTTAGGACTCCCTGCTATAAATGTTGCCACCAAAGCTCCTCTCACTCCTCTGACTCCTCGGGCTCCTCCTCTGATGGGGCAGGGGTGGAGCTCAGGTCTAGGTGTGCTCTTCCTCCTCCTCTTCCTCCACGTCCCGTTTGCCCACCACCCTCTTCCTCAGAGCTTCATCTGACAGACCCTGTCCCTTTGGTTCTGGGCGGCCCTCAGGGGATCCTCTCCTCCTCCTCCTCCAGACATCATCCTGGTCCCTGTCATCCTCCTCCTCTTCATCCTCCTCTTCCTCGCCGTCAGCTTCATGCTCATCTTCCTGCTGTTGAATTAACCTCGCCTGCTCCATCGTCTGTTTCTCTGTAAAGGAACAGTCGGACAGAGATTACAGACTCAAACGTCATGCTCCTCTGTTCTAGTTCTGTACATTTGCATCCATTCAACAGGAGTCCTGACGTTACAGATTAGACGGCTGCTTTATTGTTTGTGCAGAGAATTTCTAGAATAGTAGGAATGAAGTACAATGAGTTGAGAGGAAACCCTGGTAAAAATAATGCTTCACATTCACATTCACATTTCACTTCGCTTTGTAAAAATCATGCTGTATTACAAACACCAACACTGCACTGTCCCTTACTCTGAGATCTGTTGGCTTTTTATACCAGAAAGAGCAGTTGTTCATGCAGTAATATTTTACTCGTTTCCATTCCCTGCAGTTAATATACACCATCAGTCAAGGGCAAACTTGACTGAGATGAATCTGTGTCAACAGGATGTTTTACAGACTATTGGTACTGGCAGAGGTTGGTTCCAAAAGTGACCAATAAGACTGGGAAATTTGATCAATTCTGCAATATATATCGATATTTTGTTTCTCCAGAAAGTATCGGTATTTCACCCAACAGTATCGATACATTAAGCCCCATTCAAATTTATATTCAAAGAAACTTGTAATACAAAAAAAATTACTTTTCATGGCTACTTTCAATGTGTTAAGTTGCATTGTGATAGGAATTAAGGAAAAAATAAGCCTTTTGGGGTGTATTTTGGGCATATTCAATTAGTGTTGAGCTCATTTGCATATTCAAATACATTTTCAAAGAAACTTGTAATACAAAAATGTTACTTTCCACAGATACTTTCATTGTGTAAAGTTTGATTGTGGTAGGAGTAAAGAAAAAAAATAAGCCTATTGGGGAGTATAGTTGTCTATGTCTATTGGTACACATCTTAGATTGATGGAAATTAAACCCATTTTGCCCAAATAGGATTTCTTATGACTTTAAGTATGTTGCTCTCCCACGTTATTTGAACCCACTGCTGAACAGTTGGCTCATCTTGTACCATCCATTTTTTTTGTTATTGCTTTTTTCCTTCATTCCAGAGATATTCATCTATTTTCATAGCAGGTATTTTGAGTCTTAAACACATAGTTCTGAAGTCAGAGGGACTGTATGCTTTAAAAATGAATTTCATTGCTTTACTGATCTCAGACCAGTCGTTGTGTACACCCTGACAGTCCCAGAATATGTGGTAGTGATGGAACAACTGACAGCCACAGTTTCTCCAACATTTACTCTTTACTTGGGAAAAGTCTGCACTCTGACATGGGCTTGTGAAACAGCCTGATATGTTTTTCTAACAATATTTTTTCCACGTATGAGATCTTGTCTTTTTGATTGAGATGTGCATATCCGCTCCCAGTCTTCATCTGTTATTACAAATCCTCCTTCCTTTTCAAATTTTTCTTTAACATATATAGTGGAATGACTATTAAGATTTGAAATATTCTTATAAAGCTGTGATAATATCCCTTTTGGGAGTTCTGCTTTGTATACTTTTATAAAAAGTTTAATAAGGGGGTTACAGATAATGCACTTTTCAAAGGCTTGTGAGTCATAGCTTGCACTGTTTCAATAAATCAAACTAATTTTCTCATCACATCTTTGATTCATTTTGTCCAGCATTTGCCACCTGTAGATTGTCTGTCCAGTCAGAGCCACACATTGCATAACTGATCGATGCTTTAATTTTTCAGTTCAATTCCTTCGCTCCAAGTTAATGGAACACTCATAAGATGTCACCAAAATCACTCTGTCCCTTTAAAATCTTTCAGAAAATGATGTAAGTGTATCAAATCCTATAATGTATCGTATTGCTGGCCAATTAATGTGATACATATCGTGTTGTGAGCTGAATATCGTGTATCGTATCATATCATGAGATTAGTGTATCGCTACAGCCCTGGTGACCAATGATGATTATTGTGTAATTTTTTTTTTGCCTCAACTTGAACTTTAAAATCACACCAAGAAAAGCCTTGATTCCCTTAGTTTGAAAGTCAGTTCCACATTAATTGGTTCATTACTTTGAGTTTGACTGTTAAAAGTCCAGATATGTTTTTTACTCTTTACTCATTTACATATTCTATTTTAAGTTTAACTGTGTATTCAAGTAAAAATGGGAAACTTCAAATAATGTAGACTTATTTCCATGGTGGTGATAGACAGATGCCCAATCCCAATTCACCCCTTGGCCCTCCCCGTTGCCCCTACCCCTTGAAACAGAGTTGCAAGGGGTAGGGGTTGAAACATTCCCCTATGAAATGGGACAGCCCTTCCAGACCTGTTACATCATTAGCATGGATGGACCTCCTCACCCCCACCTGTCTCATCTGACTAGACTAGATAAACCCCCTCATGTGTCCCCGCCCTACAGCATCTTTACAGATTGGAACTACATTTGCAAATGGACGTCCATCAGTCCTGGTGCATCTCCTGTCTGTCCGTCCATGAGGGTGGATCTGTCCTTCACTGTGGTTCTCCTCAGGTTTCTTTTCCCACTGGCTTTTTGGAGTTTTTTGTTGCTGAGGAGGAGGGTCTAAGCACGGGGGATGCCCAGGACATTAATCCATTTCCTTCATCTGCTGTTTATTTGACTGTTTTTTGTTTCTATCCAGTTAACTCTGTAAAACCCCTGTGAGATAACCTTGTTGTGATATAGGGCTCTACAAATAAAACTAAATTGAATTGAATCAGCAGTAATCGATGCTGCTATAAACAGATGCGTTAACTTTGTTTCCAAAATAATTCTCCATGCCGTCAGCAGCTGTAACCGTCTCTGTTTCATGGGCTTTGGTCATATTTTTGCGGCTATCAAACGTAAACTGCAGAAATGTGATCTATAGCACATTAAAACGATATTAAACTGACGATCAAATGATTACGTTGTTTGATGAAAGAAACACAAATGTACATATTTTCTTCATACACTGCTGCACCTTTTTGTTGTGTTTACTTCCATCTTGCCAATGATTCAAACAGAATTATGGGAGATTTCTCATACCCCTCCATTTGTAGTGTGGTCTTGGAGAAAATCTCAGTTTCAAGGACCAAACCGACCTCCCCCTTAGCCCTTCCCCTCTGACTCATCATGTGAATGCACAAAATGGAGGGGGAGGGGTCAAGGGGTGAATTGGGATTGGGCCAGATTCTTGGGTTATCAATGTTCCTGTTACAACCTATTATTATTACAATAGTTAAAATAATACTCTATGAATACTACCATGTATCCCAGCACCTGTACACAACAAAGAGAGTACTTCATGAAGCTTGGTTTGAAAGTACCTGAAGCATAAGTACCAAACGTACAGTCTCTATTAGGACCATTAGTGTGCTATTTGCAAATGTGCATATGGAAAGGCCGTGAACTCACTTTGGTAGTAGTCAGGGGATGAAAATCTCCGTGAGGGGAAGACAAAATCTGCGATGAACACCAGTAACTGCAAAGACATGACGACAGTGTGTGATTCACTTTGATTACAGTGAAACTTGCAGATTAACAGGTTTATCACAATGGTCTAGTGACTAGATTTCAAAACATGTAAGTCTGCTCAAGAATACAAGTGAATTTGGAGCCATTTTTGGTCTAATTTTTCAGCGAAAACCAACAAAGTAGTATGACATAATAAAAAGGAAGTCAGTCAAGTTAACACACATTAGAAACAGACAAACTGCTAATTTTTTTGACAACAGGAAACAAAAAACGGAAATGAGATGACCTGTCAGTTCACCTCCCAAAAATATTGAGACTGAAGTTGTGTATATTTACTCACCAGACCCAGAGCGAGGCCAGAGAACAGAGTGGCCAAGCCAAAGATCACATAGGAGCCCCACACAGGAATCCCCAACTGCTCCGTCATGTAATTATGACAACGCTAAACACAAAATAAGCCATTAGGAAATAACAGAATTTGATTACATTATAAACAGCCTTAACACCATCAGAATGTTAATATGACAGAACACTGAGTCACCTTGACCAATGTATGTCTCTAACTCATCTATACAGGAAAATAAAAACCTGCCATCTTCAATATTGCCTCTCCTGTTACTGATTTACATTGATTTATACATGTGCACATACTTCTTATTTGAAATTAAACCTTTCATACTAGAGCTGCACGATTCTGGCAAAAATGTGAATCACAATTTTTTTTTGCTTAGAATTGAGATCATGATTCTCTGGCACAATTTTTTTTCACACGTTTATTGCACCGCTGTCAAGAAAAATGGGCTCTTTTACCTCTGATTGGCATCTTTCATATCACTAGTCCATCAATAGTCCAAGTCACTTATGCAGTGTTTCCTGTGGAACTGATCTGTTGGTGTGACATTGCGTGATGGGGGATGGGGGTGCACGTGTGTGTGTTTCGGTCGGTAACCATGCGCATGCATCGGTTTCCATCCGACCTATAATACTATTGGGGTACGGGGCGGTGCAGTCCGTGCCCCCCCGCAGAAGTGAAAGTGAAACTCTATGCTCATTTAGCTTTTCCCCACCTCCTGAAGCTTTGCAAACTTTCATTTGAGGGAGCAGGACATTTGTCCTGGCCTATTATCTATTATACATATGCATAATAAACCTAACGCAACGGTGATGATTTTTTTTGTATGAAATGTGTGGTGTGGCTGCACTTATGGTATGGTTGCTAAGCAACGTCAGCTGATCTGTGAAAGTTTGCAGCACAAAGAAACTTCCCAGCCGGCACAATGGATTTTTTTTTTATACAAAATTTTTGGACAGGGTGAGACTTTTGATTTTTGGTTAAAGGCTGAGTTTACGTCACCAGCAAAGAAAAGAAAAGAAGAAGAAGAACAGCGCAGAAGTCAGAGAAGCGAAAATGAAAAGACACTTGGATCTGGACGACTGAAAAGAAGACCAACAGCGCTGAATACGAAGCTTTATTAGGCATGAGTTCAGGTGGGGACTCGTGCCACTACCACTGGGGTTTTCATCCGTTTCACTGTCTTTACCGCAGACGTTCCCCGGCTGTAATTTACTCATTCCTCACTCAACTGCAGCCGACAGCAGCAGGATCATGTAATATGAAGACACTTTACCATTGGTTGAGGGAGGAGGCGACAGCGCTTCTGCATTTGTTCGTCATGCAGCACGTGAAACAAAATGCTTAAGAATCGTCCGTGTTTAGAAATGTGTTCACGTACAAGTGTGAATCAAGACTGCGATTTTTTAAGGATTAATCGTGCAGCTCTATTTAATACATAGATATAAGTTCAATAGTGATGAACAGAAGAACTCAGAAACTGAGGCTCACTTACCCTGATAAACATGGAGAGCTTGAACAAAGCAGACATTGAATTCATTCTGCCAAAAGGACAAGAAATTTCAGGATGTAATTTAATACAGATGTGTGTGACTGTAATATCACCTCCTAACAATAAACACATAAAGAACCAATGGAAGAGGTGGCGGATGTGTGGATCTGATTTCTAGAGCTACAGGGTGGACACATAATGCTCTTTATTCAATTTACAATGAAGCAAACTTACAAAAAAGAAGACGGCCCAAACCAAGAGGAAACAGGCTCCACCGATAACCATTTCTGCTCATCAACGAAGCTGAGAAAATCTTCTTTAGTGCGAGCTCCCTGATACTTCCTGAAGATACCATCTTTACAGCTGAGACACACACACAATGTTAAATCACTCTATGTATGTCGGTGTATGGCACTGAAGTTTAGTGTTTGGCCTTGAGTGAGTAAAGCAGGTTACAAAAGTCAAACAAGAAGAAAAAATACATAAAACTGCCAAAATATTTATGCTTTCAAGGTTTGGTTTTGGTGTCTATCCCGTCTCACTATAAGGTTCTAACCACTACAGCGTATCTCAAATGTAAATTCAGTCAAAACCTTTTTACTTTTGTCATTTAAATAAAGGTTCAAATGAATGAGCAAATCACAGATTGTTGTTTCTGATGAAAAGGAGTTTTGTAACATTAAGAGTCAGTATCTGCTTGAGGACTTTTGTACTTTTTAATCTGCTTTGTATTTCCTCATTGCTCTTCTGTTGATCTGGTATGACTGAATGGACAGATCATTTCACTTCCCTCAGTTGACTTGTTCAAACCCCCGTCAGTGAACTGCCTTCTCAAAATGTGACATTATATTAATGACTCTGCACAAGATCAAAGAATGGAGCAGTAAAAGCCAGAACCACTGAGCTGTTTCTAATATCAGTCATTTCCATCAGGAAGTCATACACCACATGCTGGTTTCATTAGATAGGAAACAAAACCACAAAATAACAAAGAACTTACTGGTAAATAGTAGGAAGTGAAGTGATGATGAATCTTCCACTCAGACCTGACAGAGGGAAGAGAAGAGGACGTCAGTATGAGGAGTACTCTGACATGACTAAACTAACACACATCTTACACTTGGTAGACTAATGCATTCACCCAAATGATGTTGACTCGTGTTATGGGTTGTGTTGATCATCAAATATCCTTCTGAATATCATGAAAATCTTGTCATTGCGATGTGGCCTTTGTGTAACTTGATGATTCTAGTTCAATGTGGGACTGACGTGTGTTCTGGTGATAAAGAAAGGACTTTATATTCATACAATCAATTTGGGATATTTAAGCCTGTTTTTGATAACTAGCTACTCATATGAACAGTGACAACAGTTTTGCTTTGTACCATCATCCTCTGTTCATACTGTTTGATGCTATGATTATAGCCTGAGGTAGACAAGCGACACACATAGTCTCTTTTTAATATCAAATTCCCATGGCAAAGCTTTATAGAAAAAAGCATCCATGTCAACACACAAATAAGTTTTCACTCAACCTCTTGGTACACTCAACCAAAAACTGCGTAAATGGTTTGCATAAACACGACATGTGCCACAAACTGTCATACAAAATAAAAATCTATGTTTTGTAGACATTTTTCTAAATCAAAGCTTACTAATCCTCCTGCCTGATCACACATTTCCTGCTCACTGACACCCAGTGATTATTTTTGAATCTTAACCTTCAATCTTTTGAAAAACCTTTCACAACTCTGTAAAAAAAAGAAAAGAAAAGAAAAGAAACAATGCAAAAATGGAGAAAAAGGCACATGTAAAGAAAGTGTGTGGGAAATTTGAAAAGAATCAGATAAACGGTGTCTGAGAATCAGTTGGACAAAAATCTCAAACAGAGAGACGGAATTCCTGTTATATATTATAATTCCTGTTATATTATACCCCCGCCTGCTAATATACGCTCAATTATTTAGTTACAATTTTAAGGTTAAAGAGAAAACTAATTCAACATGATTCCTACCACAATCTGGACCACTTGTAAATTATGTTTAACCTATGAGACAATTAAAAATACAAAAAAATTGTGACCACATTAAATTCTCTTAAGTCACTTGTTCAAGAATAAAAAACATTGTGGTATGACTGGTTCTTGCATAAGACATGCTGTGGATAACATCCTCGAGCAGAAAAAGCACTGATCTTTCCCATAGCAGTTGAGAAACCAATCTTTACAGCGTATGCATGAACAGGAGAGTAAATTCCTGCCAGGAAAACCTCTTTCAATTATCATCCGAGCACTGGCGCTATAACACTATTAAGAAAAGTGTCAGCCTTGACCAATTTGACCACATTTGTACACAGTAGATACTGGTATTGTTAGTATATTGATAGGAAACTACAGAATGTTACAGGATGCAAGTAAGAAACAGCTCAAAGGGCAAATATAATGGAATGAAGCCAGTTTTAACTCATTCACTGCCGTTGATGTGTTTTGGCGTCATTTCAAAGCCAAACGTCTGCCAAGGACTTGTTTTGGCGTCAATCAGCTTTTATTGAGGGAGTTGCTAGGAAACAACCTGGCGCAACTTTGAGGAAGTATTTAAAATTCTGCGCTGGTAGGGGGCAACAGGGTACCCCTATGACTGAGGGATGACCCTGCTGACTGAAAGAGAAGAAGAGTGGGTGGAGCCATCGTGTGGAAAGGGTGTGTGACGTGTGCAAGATGTGGAGGGACTTTTAAACAACTAACTTTGAAACAGGTTTTTGAGAAAAATCGTGATGATGAGAGAAAAAAAAGGTAAGATCGTGTTGGTAACAGCGAAGCAGCTGGACCTGGAAAACAATGCTCCTCTAGTTTGCCGGTTGCACCCAGCGAATGCCGGAGCGATTTATCTGAAGATGACTTTAGTGAACCAGACCCTGATTCGTCTGACGAATGGGTGCCTTCAGAAGGATCTAGTGACAGCAGATCATCGTCTCCAGAGAAAGATCAGACTGGTGAGAACAGCGTTTTCAATGGTGCTGCTGCGTGGTTATTGGAATGAATGAAGATGGTACAGGTGTTACCGCACGGTGCCAATACATGTGTGCCATACGTATGTTTGTGTGTGTAATATGTGTGTAATATATATGTATATATGTACCTATGTGTATGTACTGGTTCATTCATGGGCATGTGTATGTTTGTGTGTGTAATATGTTGTATAGTGGACTATGACAAAGTTTTATTCAAATGAAAATCTGTTATTATATTATTACATACTGTAACATCTCTGGTCACTATTGATATAAAGGCATTTTCAATTTACAGAGCCTTCATCCAGCAGAGGCCCGTGTCACACTCCTGCTTCCAAAGCGAGGAAGAAAGGTACAA
>JAPTYQ010000016.1:1460322-1472338 GCA_029814465.1 Ostorhinchus cyanosoma | reverse complement strand
TCCTCCTCCTCCTCCTCCTCCTCCTCCGCCTCCTCCGCCTCCTGCTCCTCCTCCTCCTCTGCCTCCTCCTCCTCCTCCTCCTTCTCCTCCTCCTCCTCCTCCTCCCTCTCGGCCTTCTTCATTTTTCATCTGTAAATATTGCAGTTTTTCTTCTTGTCCTTGTCCTTTTCTCCTCTGCTTCCTTCTTTTTTCCTTCCCCCTCATTCATCAACATTTCCACATCCATATTGTTTCCTTTTTCATTTCTCTGCAGTTTAAGGCTGTAGCTATAATGATTATACCTTTACCAGCTGGTTGTTGTTGAGTATAAGGTTGCTGTACTGTTCTTGTAAAGCCTTAATTCAGCCTCTTTTCTTTTCTTTTCTTTTCTTTCAGGTGGTCCGGGATCAGATATCACACTGTACGGTGAAGCTTCGTCAGACCACCGGGCTGATGGAATATTGTCTGGAGGTCATTAAGGAGAACGACCCCAGTGGGTTCCTCCAGGTTGGTCAAGTTACTTTTCATTCTCTGTTTGTTAATCAAGGGAATCAGAGTGAAAATCCTCCACTATGGTCAGCGATTGCATCTAAAATATTTGTTCCCAACATTGACTTTTTTTTGTTTGCATAGCTAAAGAGTGCAGGTTTTTTGTGACAGGAGAGCATTACAAAACAGTTTCACCCAGTTCAAAAATATTTACCACCTGTGAGATATGTTAAAGCTTGAAAGTCATTCACATGTTTTTGTGTGTCAGTGTCATACTTGTGAGTATCGAGGCTTAAAAATGAAATAAGTTTTCAATTGTTTTGTTCCGAACAGACCTGGTATATTTAACGTTTTCGTTCTTGCGTTCCACCACCAACGTATCGTTCCTAAACAGAACAAAAAATAATATTCATTCTTGGCGTTCTGAGGATGTTATTCTTAAACTAAGTCTAGTTCTGTGACCTTTGTGGTTGTTCATTAAAGTGACTGTAGTGAGTGACTGACGTTATTATAGTGGACTCAGTTCAGCTCCCGTTCCCTTGGTCGATGTTTAAGTGTTCAGTGGAGGACGGATCACAGAAAAAACAGTCTGCACACACTTCTGCTCCAAATACGTGTCCCTGTTGGTTGTCATTTCTGCGTCGATATACTCTCTTTAAACATATGGAAAATAAACCATTTAAACCACCGTTGAAAACCTTTTATTATGACTTAAAATAGAATAAGAAATATAGAAGTGTTATTCTCTGTCTTATTCTTACTGCACCACTTTACAGTAAGAATTAAGATGTAAACACAATTATGTCATTAAGAAAGCTTTTAAGACTTAATTATAAAACAGTATTGTTAAATCAGTTCAGACTCACTGTTTGGGAAGGTTAATGCAGTTACATCTCAGATATTTTCTAACTTTATCCAGTCAGGTTAGACCAGTTATTAATGAGTCAATACATCTACAAATTACACCTAATATGCATAAAACACTGTCTCAGGTTGTCGTGACATTAACTATTATAGACAAACAGAACACTTTAGTCCTGATGTATTTTGAAAACTTATTTATGTATTGACTCTAATTAATGAACCATTTACTGATCCTAAAAAATAATCCCAAAAATAGGAAGGGTAATATAAAGTAGTACAAAAATGTTCTAATTAAGAAGGAAATCATATGGAACGGAGCATAAAACCAGTTTTCATTCTGTTTGTGTCTGAAAAAGACTCCAGTGGACTTAAATGACTTAAATACTGGACTCAGGTGGAATCCTAATGAAACGCTGTCCCACCTTTGTTATTTTGGATTTTTATTTAAGCTAAAACACTATACTTTCCTTCTACCTTCTATGATTTGATTTGATTGTTTTTTTCATAGCATTGTTGTAGTTTCATGTACATATTTATTGTTTTTAGTGTATATTTTGTTTGTTTGTTTATTTTTGTTTTATGGTTTTTATGATTCTGTGTGCAGCACTTTGGAAATGTTCTTGTTGTTTAAATGTGCTGTAGAAATAAAGTGGGTTGGATTGGATTCCTGAATGTCAACCAACAGTTTTTGGGGGTTTATTTGTACATTTTGAATGAAAGTGTGCTGTTGGTTTCAGATCTCAGATGCTTTGATTCGGAGGGTTCACATGACAGAGAGTCAGTGGGGGAAGGGGACGCTGACCCCGAGGATGACCAGCGACTTCGACCTCACTCTGGACAGCGGACCACTGCTGCAGACCATCCATCAGCTGGACTTTGTCCAGATGAAAGGTACAGATGAGGACGGACGGACGGACGGACGGACGGACGAACGGACGGACGGACCGACCGACCGACCGACCGACCCACCGACCGACAGACAGACAGACAGACAGACAGACAGACAGACAGACAGACAGACAGACAGACAGACAGACAGACAGACCATTTACACACCACAGGTTGTTTTTCTTTTTTTTACTCACACACAGTTCTGTTTTACTATCACTGAGCATTAAACCACTAATAAACTAATATAAAATAGGGTCTACAATAGTGTACATATTAGATGATGGGATTTTTTATAACAGACAAAATGAATATTCTGATATTTTTTATATGCAGTAACGTTGTAAAACTAATGTACATCAGTGTTCATCTTCTGTAAGAGTGTCTTCCTTTTTTGTGACATAAATCCTTCAGGTTTTTCAGTTGCATTTTTAACAGTTTTTTTTAATTTGGCCTTTTTTATCTGTTATAATCACCAAGACACAATTCATGATCATTGATTCATAAAGTGACCTTTATTTTTGCTCATCTTTGCCTCGTTTAGTGAGTTTTATGGTTAGAGAAATAATATTTGTACTTTTGGTTATTTGTTAGTTTAGCAGATTAGCATGTGTTAAATTAGCGTAGATTAGCACTGGAAAGTTAATGTCACCGGTGTTCCACTGTTCACTTGGTTTGGATATTTGCTGTTTGGATTGTGTTCCGTTTTCTGACAGTTGTTTTGTGTTAAGTTTTTAGCTGATGTTTTTCTAGTCACATGGACATATAGAATGTATATTTTAGTACAAGTGTCACGTAGGGTTACCATGGCAACACACCCAGCACTGTGGCTACCTCTGGGTTTGAGGCCTCCCATCAGACTGAAATACATCAATAAACAGACTACGCACCTGAAAATAGAGCAGAGGGAATGTTTTCAGAACTGTCTCTGTCAATGATCTGGTCAGAGTCACTTCAACATGTCTTTAATACAGTCATGTTCACTTCTTTTAATACTTTTTTCAAAGGTAAAATGTGCCATGGAAGCAGCTGTTTCGGTGCTGGTGATGTGTATCACGTGACAAAAGATGAAGTTCATGGTCCTTTTTAATACAAAATGAGATATTTCATTACAAGCTTTGCCACAAACCTTAACTTTGACTCATAAAATTGTCTCAAATTGACAAACATTATGGGCTGGATCTACTAAACGTTTGCATATATTCAAACATGTGCAAACTCATTGTACACGCAAAAAACCAAACTGATTTACTAACAGTGTTCACTAAAGGTTGTGTCTTTCAAAGGTGAAAAACAGCGTGTCTGCATCCAGTTAGTACTTTTGCCACAGTGAATATGCAATATGGAGCATTTACAAGCAATTGTACATGTGCTGGGATGAGAAAATGTAAATATATTAAATGAGCAAACGCAAAATGATTAATCAAACCCGAAAGCAATTTTAGAAATAGAAACTGCATCTATATTGAACACATCTCAAAGGGAGCGGCAAACAGTTTGGATGCGTAATTGCGCACACAAGGCTGCGGTTATTGTCCAAGAAGGACCATCGAAATGATGAACCCCCCACGCACGCATGCACGCACACACACACACACACACACACACACACGCACGCACGCACGCACACACACACACACACGCACGTACGCACGCATGCACGCACGCACACACACACACACACACACACACACACAGATTCTGTCCAAGGAAAACGATATCCTATGAATATCAGAAATTACAAAAACACAAAGGGAAAGATATCGAACAAGTGAACTTTATTCATAGACTCAGTCCTGATGGTGATGAATGTGTATAAATTGATTTAATGTCATTTAAATGTATTAAAAATAAATGAGCCTGTTACTTATGAATAGAGATGTTTATAGATTGTTTATATAGACTGTTGATCTATAGATGCTTGGTTTGTTGGTATTCGTGACTCAAAAGCTTTGGATTAATGTGTTATAAATGCGTACATTCACAATCCCATTCCTAAATGATAAAGCGCTGCAGAGTGAAGGAGTGTGTGTGCTCGGTGCATGTGTTGGCATCTTTTGGTTTGTCAGTGAGCTGTAATTTGGCCTGGTTGCCCCCCCCCCACAGTCCCAGCTGCTCCCATGCTCCAGCTAGAGGAATGCTGCACTCAAAACAACAGCGCCACGTTGTCATGGAAACAGCCGCCACTCTCCACCATCACCGTGGACGGATACATCCTAGAGCTGGACGATGGAAACGGGGGGCCATTTAGGGTAAGTGTCCCTCCACAGGTTCTCCTGGATTTATGTGTTCACTTACAACTACGTTACAAGGGAACCTTTGTTAGATTTGCATTTATAGTGCAGAATAAATGTGAAAAACAGGACTGGTTAGGGTTTAACTCACCTTCACAAAACACCCCAACTCAACAAAGGACTCCTTCATTTGTCAGTGGAGAGGACACCAGCTCAGCTGAGGGAATGTGAACATAACACAGCTCTGCAATATTAGGGCAGGTCATGTGACCCTCTGTATCAGGGCATTGAATGACAAACCATCAGGAAAAAAGGGTTTGTAATTCAGCTGTCAGCTTGGTTTATCCTGCAGGAAGTGTGATCTGGGATCAAAGGCGAGTGCAGACCCTCCCAGAGGTTCTCCATGTAACCGATGCTTTGTTCCTCTGTATGTTGGGGATCCTGTACCTCCTGAACAAAGCCTTCAGTACAATGGAACTGGATATCGGTGTCTGACCTTTAAACCTGGAAAGAGCGAGTTCCTGCCTGCACCTGTTCAACTCAGCTGTTTCAGAGTTTTCACGTCTTTAGGAACTACCCGATGAAAAGTACATGATCTGATAGGTTGAAAACTGACACCATAAACCGTCCACATAAAGTAGATCCTCATAGTATGAATAAAATTCATTCCATGATCATGCTTGTTTTGCAAATTTTTATGAATCAGTTTTCCCCATTGAAATGAAATGAAATCTAATCAGTCCATTCCATAACCACCCAAAAATCAGTTCTTAAAACAGAAGATGTACATTTAGAAAAAAATAAGAAGTATAAAAACAAACTGGTTTTAATAACTTATTTACCTTCAAGAAGAGACGATCTGTGCATGAGGAAGACGGTGGAGGGAGGTGGAGGAAGAGGACGTGTTCGGGGGGGGGGGGTCAGACTCTGGAAGGAGAATTTCTACAAGTTCATTCTCTTCATTTAATTTGTTCTTTCTGGCCTCACTGTCGTACATGGATCTGTCACGCTTTACCTGCATCTTTTAAAGAGGCAGCGTCACGTCCTAAATAATGAAACTGACCAACATGTGCATAACAGGCTTCGTTTATGAATTTCAGAATCTCCTCCATTTGAATGCTGGTGCTCCTGAGTGTAAAGTGGATGCTGCACCTTCTGACAGAAGCACTGCCTCATACGGCAGATTTCCACTCGTATTTCAATACAAAAACTGGCCAGAGCCGTGGTTCGTAAAGTGAATTAGTCATAATAAGGTGCATTCGAACTGTGAGATTCCACTGTATATGACCACTAGCTTTAATCCAACACACTGGAAGGACAGGTGAAATTCTGAATCCAGATAATCAGCTGCAGGCTTCATATATTTATATTATTACTCACTAAATAGTCATAAATCAGTAACAGAAACCAAATGGTTAATGGTTCATGAAGGTAATAAACGTGCCACTCATTTTTCACAGATCAGTTGCTTTTTTTTTTAATTCTAAAATGTCATGTAGATACTCACTTAAAACACTGTCACGGCAGAGCAAGCGTTCAACAAAGCGATTCAATAGGACACAGAAAGAACACAGGTACCGTAAAAGAATAGAAATATAACAAACAGACTGAAGAGAAGAATAAGAAGTATAAAAGTATGACAGATTGAAGAGTTCCAGAATTGGGACCAGTTTGGGCTGACACTGCGTAGATGATGCAATGACCACTGCATGAAGCATCCATCAGCTGTTTCAGACGCATCCTGTGTTCGCTGGAGCAGATGGAGGCACTGACTTTAGTTTGTCCAGCTGCTCAGAATATCTTGCAGTTCATTTTGTTCCCTGCCATCGTCTGCCTTTGTCCCTCTGTCTTAATTACAACTTTACACAAGGAGATAATTTCCAACACAATCAGCGACTGTATCCACTAACGGCTAATTGGAAGGCAGTCGCTGCTAAATGTGGAGACATTGTGCTGCAGTAGCAACAGCACATGGTGAGAAAAAGTGTCAAACGTCTCCTTAATTGTCCCTTAGATCATTTCCGCGGTGACAAATATGTTCTTGTCCTTAACTTGAAAATTACAGGATGAAACCTCGAAGTTGTTTTTGTGCAGGAAGATGGAACCAGTTCCCTCATTTGAACAACTTTATTTACTGCTGGATTGTTTAATTTATAATAATTCGTCATAGTTTGTGGGATTATTATATCTTTGGGGTATTCCTGTCCTGTGAGAACCATGTTTAAACTTTTTCTGCCCTCTCGAAAAACTTTTCAGCAACTCAACAGATCTGTTTTCAGCTTTGGGACAACTGATTTTCTAATTCATGTAGGTTTTAATAGGAATGGAAAAAAAAAAAAATACGGATACCTTTGACTTTGTTGTTGTTGGTATTGGGAGGGGCGAGGTGTTCCGCCATTGTGACACCGAAGAGCGCCAGTACCGTACATCACACTCCAAAAATCCATAGCACTCAGACACATATGCTGAACTCATTTTCTCAATGACTCATTCTGGTCTCATTCATTTATTAGGACCCTTCTTTTTATTGAATAACATCTAGTTTTGTGGCGAATCAGTGACACTACATAGTGTCACCGTGTCCGTAAGCTATTAGTTAGCATTAGCTCAGCCGTCGGCCATTGTAGTTCCCAATGGTTTTTCCAATAATTGTCACTTGCCAAAGAACTTATATGCACCAGCTAGAATGGAACCTCCTGCAAAATGTCAAACCAATGGGCGACATCCCAGAGGCTCTGTTTGTTTCGTATGTTCAGTTTATGGGGGGGGGGGGTTGCCAGTGCACAGCCCTGATTCTTCTCAACCTACAGTCATGGAAAAAAATATTAGACCATCAAAAGTAATTAAAAACAATGGTTATGCAATCAAGTACTAACTCTAGTGTGTATCATGTGACTAAAAGAGGCAAGAAAGAAAACATGGAATGAATAAAAGCGCTGTTTTTGGCTGTATATAATGCCATAGCTATTGATGTAGGAACTTCAGGGATTTTGGTTATGATCAAGAAAACCATGAAAAATGGCTAAATATAAGCTCTTAAATTAAACTCTTATGAGCTATTTTTGTTGTTATCATTATATTTGTCCAAACAAATGTACCTTTACTTGTATTAGGCATTAAAATGACCATGAAATTGAAGAAAACAAGGGTGGTCTAATAATTTTTTCCGTGGCTGTATAAAGGAACTCTTCATTCCTCAGGTCATCACTTACATTTGAAAGAACACATTTGGTGGTATTCACTGGACAGGAAGAACACTCCAACTATCACTAAAAGTAATTTCTTTTCCATTTTGGTTGCCACCATTTTCTTTCTGGAGAATTTTTGTTAATGAGACCATAACAACTCCTGTTAAATGTACAGTTAAACTCTACTGGAACCAAGATGCTGCAGCTGTCAGTGGGATTGGATTTTAGGATATTTCTGCATTGGCTTCATTTTCAAGCTGTCATTTTTGCAGCTTGAGTGGAGTTTAAGTCTTAGTTGCGTGAAATAGAAATCACGTGAAGTACCTCAAATTTGTGCACTTTGTTCCGTTTTATCACCGGATCATTTTATGTAATTTATTCAAATTTACCCAAAGTGTGAGGGATGATTTCTCTTCTCTCTGACTCAGTGGGACTTGCCAACGCAGCCCCACGCTGACTTTGGCGAGTAGTGTCTCCATGTCTATTTTTGCCTCAGCGTGGGCCGCCTCCCCACTCACATGCACAAACTCACACTGATTCTACTTACTGCCAAATCCCAGGGACACTCCTTCTGAACCACATCCTGTCAGAAGAAAAACGCTGGACTCTCATTCTGTTCTGTGTCATTATTACGCACTTGCCATCTTTGCAGTTTCACAGAAAGTGCTGTGTTTTTGCAGGAAGTGTACGTGGGGACGGAGACCATCTGCACGGTGGACGGCCTTCACTTCAACAGCACATATAAGTCCAGAGTGAAAGCCTTCAACACCAGCGGAGTGGGACAGTACAGCAAGACCCTGATCATGCAGACCTCAGAAAGTATGTCGAGCACAAGCCCTTCTCCTTTTACTCCAAGGATTTTAGGTCTTAAGAAAAATACACGCTTTCAACAGAATTCATTATTCCTCTGATCTTAGATCACTGAGCTGGTTTTGGGGATGAAGTTATTTGAGCCCAGAAAGTTAATCCCAAATGAGCCAAGACTCAAGTCTGTGTTTGTAATGTTACATACTTTGAAGAACTTCTGAATTTGCTCTGCAAGTGACTTAAACTTAAATTGAAAGTGTTGCAAGTGAAAGAAAAGGTAATGACCGAGGTTTCGGAAGGTCTAATAAAACTTTTGGGATTGAATGTGTTAAAGTCAATCAAAGCAGAAACTGAGGTGAGGTGGTCTTTAATTTTAGTAGAAACGATAAGAGGAGCATGTTTAGGCAATTCACAGGCTGAACATGATGGAAGTTAAAGGCAAACGCTGAAGAATGTGGGAAGTGAAGGGAATTCTGGCAAGACAGAAGAAGAAACATAGCAAAAGAAATAAAAACAAGTATGTTTAAGAAGGAGCAGTCATGTAGTCATGACAAACAGGAGAAAATGCAAGCGACAAAAACACAAGTATTGGGATGAGAGACAAGAACTGACTGAAAATATCAATGAAATTGAATCTGTAATACACAAGAGCATCGCTTCATGTTAAAAATAGAATAAAAAATCCTCACTAAGCTCAAGTTATCGAATACACTGTCATCAGTTTTCCACCTCTTATGTCCCATTCTTAGATTTAAGACAATGAAGTGGTTTAGTGTTAATAATTCATATTTTCAGTAATATTCACCACTGTCTCCAAATATGTTTGACATATATTTTTGTTTGCAACAGCCAACTTTTTAAAAGTGTCCTCGATGCATTTATATTAAAAACATATAGAAATGTTAGTGTTTTTTTTGTTTAGTGTTAACATCAAGAAGAGTCAGACCTTTCTGCAAAGCTTAAGAAACAAACCAGGAGACAAGTTGCTTCAGTGTTAAAAACAGGCAGAAAACCCAAATAAAGAAAATCAAACAGCGCAGTAGGTTTTATCACTGAACAGATCAGAGTCATGACTGTGTTTCCTTTGACTTTTTAGTTTGATGTGTTCAGGTTCAGCAAAAGAAAAGCGATGATAGATTTAACAGTAGCTTCACAGATGCACACTGACCTTAATGTGCTTTATGGTTCATGTAACACAAACTAATATCAGTAAAAGCCTCAACATTATCAGAGCAAAGTTTTATCCCCAAAGCAACAGCAGGAAGTGAATTCTGTTTAATGCAGGTACATTCAGCCGGTTGGTGCCTAATCCACCTGCGCTTGCTTTTCCATTACTGAAATGCTGCTGTGCGTAGAGGAAACGGGAGGCCTGTCATCCCTCAGTGCCCCCCCCATCCCTGACTCAGCCAGCACACAGCATCTGTGGGAGGCTGAACAGACTGATGGCGGCGCTCAGACGGTCCAGTGGTAGCACAGACCTCAGATCAGTTCTGTCAGATCCCACAGGGAAATGCAGCCTCAGGACAGGCCTGGTTTTGTTTCACGCTGCTGCCTCTGGTGTATTTGTCGGATTTGGATTTTGTCATCGGGTCGGTTCATCTTAATGCACGGATAATCTTCATTTATCGTATCGTTAGCATCGTAGCATAATTGCCTTAGTCATATTTTTGGTCAAATTGTGATATTTGCGTAACTTTACTCTCCTTACGCTGCTGCTTCATTTTGCATCATTGATTACGTCCTGAAAAAAATGTGACTGAGGTAATTATGCTCTGAGGCTAACGACATGACATGACAGCGCTGTCCAGACTATCTATACTGTTCTACACTATTCTGTTTACCTGGGCTGAGTTCCATTCAGATTACTGTAGTTTACAGGTAGTTTTGTAGCAGTAATGTAGGTAGGATGAGAGGTGTGTTTTTGAGGCTCAGTGTGTCTGAATTAGAGAGATTGAAGTAAAGGAACTGAATATAATATCTCTAATTGCATCTCCATTAGTGTTTAAGTGCTTAAACCTGGACCTTAGCTGGTCCAACAGTGAACACGTCCTCGTCCGTGGAGTCTTTTGTCTGTTACGGCTCTCAACAGACTTCATCTTTTTCTGTTTTTCCTATTTCCCAATTCTAAACCAAAGTTCAGAATCATGAGACTTTATTAGTTGATTAAACCATGTGTGCAGTGATATAGAAAACATGTTACACTGACATGAATCTAGAAGCTTTGAGTATTTCAGTCATTGACAGTTCTGATCCAAACTGAACCGTGAAGGCAGTAAAGAGTCACAACTCCAAGGTTTCTCTGGAGTTCCTTCTACTTTTCTTCTATTGGTTTCTATTTCCTTTCGATTTTTTTAATAATCCGTCCAGAAACCTGAGGAAAACTCACCTGTACTCACAACAGTTGTGAGTATGATCATGGATTGTGATTCTACCCGAAAAGATCATCATTTGACCCTAAAGATACTGAAATTCATGTTAAAGGTGTCGTCTGTCAGTTGAGGATTGTGCACATCCTTCACCAATTAGACACTTACAATAAAATGGAAATAGATACAGACGCTGATGAGCTGAAGGACAAGTGAGCCTTTCATTATCTTGGAACATGTTGACCAGTGGATGTTGGACAGTTTGAGAGCAACAGGAATAAAATGGAATAAAATAAAATAAAATGTATGTCAAGTTCCAGAGAAACGTGGAAAGAGTTCCGTAACAGCAGCCAGCATCATTTTTACCTGATAAAAGCCAAGAAATCCAACAACTGGACAAGTGAAAAATACAGGGTGTCCCAAAAAATTTGACATCTTTTCATCACCTAATAATTTAAAAAGAATGTGTTTGCTCTTTTTGCTCCAAACAGTGTAATCGTTTTTATTGTTGAGGCGTTCCGTGTATTGAACTCCACCCAAACTCAGTCAAATGTGAATGAACAACATGAACTTGTTAGAAAACTTCCTGAACAGGCACCAACTGGAAAGCAGATCTGAACTTGGTTTAAGAAGGTTCAAGAGGAAGGCTGTTGGTGTCAGAGAAAAGGATCTGGACGTTTGTGGACTTCAGGAAATGTTTAGTCAGAGTCCAAAGAAGTCAGGGTTAACTTTGGAATATTATAAAACTACCATCCCCCAGAATCTTTAATTTAACATTTGTCGAATAAAACATTTTATGTCCAAACTAAATCCTAGTCAGTATCATTTCTTCTGACCATGTCCCTCTGACATGGACGTCTGAAATTCTGTCCATTTTTTTGGACACCCTGTGTATTACTGTCACTGTGATGTCATGTCCAGATGGTCCTGCTCTGGCACTTTGTGTTTGTGGGGTCAACTCTTTGGTCTTTGGGCCCCTGAGTTGAACCAGGCCCCCCACACACACATGCACGCACACACACACACACACACACACACACACACACACACACATGCACACATACACATACACACATGGTCGGCTTCACTGCTTTGCTCTGCTCTCTCCTTCTCCCTCCTCCATGTCACCTTTCAGCTGGACTCCCTCCATGTGATATTCAGTCTATAGGCACAGGTATGGACAGCTCTCGACCCCGCCCCC
>JAPTYQ010000016.1:1413615-1428880 GCA_029814465.1 Ostorhinchus cyanosoma | reverse complement strand
TATCTAAAACATGCAGGACAGCGGCCCTCAAAGTCCAGGTTTGCCCCCCCCCCTGTTCTACAGGTTTAAGCATGAGGTTTATTGTGTCTGACTTTCTTTTTTTGTCCAGAGGGTCTATTATCTGTCTCTGGAGTTTTACATGGGCAGGACGCTGCAGAACACCATGATCAACCTGGGGCTGCAGAACGCCTGCGATGAAGCCATCTACCAGGTCAGACAGACATTTACAGCAGTGTAAGCACCTCCATGCATGTGCCGCTGTTTACGATGACCTGTATATTGCTATAAAATGTCTGTTTCCTGCTGCAGCTCGGCCTGGACATGGAAGAGCTGGAGGAGATGGAGGAGGACGCTGGTTTGGGTAACGGAGGCCTGGGCAGACTGGCAGGTAAAACACCGTACAGGTCTTCCATCTAAACATGTTTGTGAAACCTTTTATCTCGATTAGCACAATAGTGTATTGTAATTTTAGGCTGTTTTGGCAGTTGTCCATCCACTTCTGTGTGCATTTACCCAACCTGCACAAACAGACGTGTTGCAACAGGTTGAGTAAATGAAGAAATACTCAACTTCACAACATGAACTATGGACTATTATTGTTCATTTGTCATCTCAGCACAAGAGATTTAGTATTTGTGATTATTTTTCCTGGTTTTCACTTTCCCTTCTGCACACAGCATGCTTCTTGGATTCAATGGCCACCTTGGGACTTGCAGCGTACGGTTACGGTATTCGATATGAATATGGAATCTTTAACCAAAAGATAAAAGATGGATGGCAGGTAAATGCAGCTGAAGACACACTTTCTACTATATCTACCTGCCTTTTGTATGCATTAAATTAACTCTAGAGTTAGGTTGTGTTTGTTACATGAACTAGATAATCTTCTAAACGACATAAAGTCTAATACATTCATTTTGGCCTCACACTTCCTCTGCTCTAGTTGGAAACTTATCCATAGTTTAGAGTTGAAGCTGCAGTGGATGTTTAAAGATTACAGTCTCTAAACGATTGTTCATAAGTCAAATTCTTGAGTTTCAGTGTCTTAAACAAACATGACCGTTTGTCGTTTGAGTTCATGGATCTTTTCTTATCTCTTGCGATGACATCCAGGATTCTCTCGTCCGCCTGCACTCATGCTGCAAAAGTTGAGCTAGGCCAAAGTAGAAGCAAAGTAGGTCATAATATATCGTGGGTTAATCATTGACTTGCTTTAAACTTTTGGTCAGCTCCTCTTAGCTCCACTTAAGTGGGTCCAGTTGCACAAAAGAGCCTAAATAGACACAGTGTTTCCAGTGATAAGAGATCCAAAAGCTCAGGTTTTTTGCCCTTTTGAATTCTTCGAGTTATTTGCAGTTCAAACATGTCCTTCTGGACGCTGGACTGGATTTACACTCCATTTATTCTCCCTGTGAGTGTCAATGTCCAGTCAGTCCTGCAACTGACAGTCAAACTTTATGTCCATGTCAATGAATTAGAATTTCATTCATTCATTCATTCATTCATTCATTCATTCATTCATTCTCCTCACTAGGCTCACAGGGGTCGCTGGAGCCCATCTCAGTTACTTATGTATAAGTCAGGTTTCACTAGGACACTCCTGGACATCTAATATCTCATAATACATGTGAGAACACTTGACCTTTAACCTTTGCCCTTTAATGTGCTGCAGGTGGAGGAGGCAGATGATTGGCTGAGGCATGGAAACCCCTGGGAGAAAGCACGGCCTGAGTACATGTTACCAGTTCACTTCTACGGGCGAGTGGAGGACACGGGGGACGGTTCCAAATGGGTTGACACTCAGGTTTGAGACGTGACGAGAATGAAGCTTAATGTTGTGGAGCTGGATTTCAGATGTGCATTAACATATTTTAAAACATTCCTGGAGTCCCCCCAGACTTGGACTTTTCCCTAAAACTGAGCTGTGTTGCACTCCTTTATGTTGAATGGAATTGAGATGAATCCAAAATACAGAGAATTAAACCGATAAACTTCAGAGGAGAGGATGTTCACGAACAGCTGAAGTCACTCACTGAGTTTCAGTGACATCGAAACATAGAGAAGAGGTGACGGGATGGATCTATTCCAGTACAAAAAAGCCCTCTTGAACTCAGCATTAGCTCCAGCTCAGTCCAGTCATGGAGGACCTCACCAGGGTTTCCTTCCTGGTTTGTCTGACAGTCATTTGAATTAAAATGACCTCTGCTGTTTTTGTACCCGTACGTTAACAGCCCAATGCATACACTGTAAAGAACATTCAAGAATGCTCCAAAAAATCTCATGGTGAGGGCCAAATGATGTCAGTTTGGAAACTAATGTTCCTCCATATGCTAATTTTATAACATGATGTAAACTATCATGTGTTTATTGTAGACAAACACAGATTCATTCTAGTTTGTAAATATTGAAGCATTTTCTTCAAATACCTGCCAGTTTTTCAGTGTCATTTGATACTGTTTTGCACTGATGCAAAATGATTAGAAAAGGTTCAAAACACAGGTGGTGATTAAACAAACATACTTTAGTGAAGGGAAGACCTTTTTTACATTTGGATCCAGGCACGTGGATTAATCTGATCCACTGGGGGTTTTATTTTGCTTGTGTATGTTTTTAGAAACATGACAACCTGAGCAGTGACTCATGGTGACTCTACTATTACATGCACTGACATTTTCATTTAGTTTAAATCTTTTCTTATTCTATTTTGTTCCTCTCAGTAAGTGTTGGATTTGTGTGTGCAGGTGGTTCTGGCCATGCCTTATGACACACCCATCCCTGGATACATGAACAACACAGTGAACACGATGAGACTGTGGTCGGCTCGAGCCCCCAATGACTTCAACCTAAGAGACTGTGAGTGAACCAGCACATTTCTTTTCATGTTGAGTTCTTTTGCAACAGAGTGTATTTGTTCCTTATCAATTTTCATCACAAACCCAAAGCAAGACAAAAAAGGAAACTGGTGCAACACTATGATCTTACAACAGAGGTTGCAAAACAAGGTTGCAATAGATTACTTTTTCACCTGGAGAGTTTGCATTTAGTTTGAATCACTGTATTCAGTCATTTAAATACAGACGATGTGTTGAACATGCTGCACTTCCATTAAAACTGAAATCTATTCTAATATCTGTAGTTAATGTTGGAGATTACATCCAGGCTGTTCTGGACAGAAACCTGGCAGAAAACATCTCCCGTGTTCTCTACCCCAATGACAACGTAAGTTCAATATCTAATGAAAACAGCCCATAATCATAATGCATTTTATGATTGATGATTATGGGCTGATTTTCTATTTCATTTCCTTCTCCAGCAAAAAAACAAAAACACCCAAATTCTGCAGAAAATGCATCATTGACAAAACTCTTTTTTTTTTTTTCAAGAAATATGTGACACAACAAACATAATGATCAGTTTCAACATGAAACATGTTCAGCAGTAAAGTGAAGCATATATACATGCTGGAGGCATATGCTTTTAGTCTGTGTGTGTGTATATATATATATATATTATATATATATATGAGAGAGAGATGAATGTATTGTATAATTAGAATCTAATACTTTAAAGTACTTGTGGTGTTGGTATAAAAGTCAGTTAATCTGAACCATCTGACCCTTTCCATGTTCCAGTTCTTTGAAGGTAAAGAACTCCGTCTGAAGCAGGAGTACTTTGTTGTCGCGGCGACACTCCAAGACATCATCCGACGCTTCAAGACCACAAAGAAAGGCTGCCCAGGCCGCACATCCTTCGACACCTTCCCCGACAAAGTAGGCTGAAGAAGCAGACACTGAAATGAGGTCATCGTGTGCCATTTTAATCAGTGTCCCTTTAAGGTCCCACCCTAACAGAGATACGGTGGTTTGGCATCACTGTGGGACCATTTTTGGACCGAAAACAAAACCTGTTATCAAGTAGTTGTTTAACTTTGCAGATACAGGACTGTGATGTGTTTTCAGATGTTAAAAACCTCCAGTCTGACCAGAGGAGGCCTTGTGTTGCAGGTTGCCATCCAGCTGAATGACACCCATCCAGCCATGGCCATCCCTGAGCTCATGAGGATCTTTGTGGACATCGAGAAATTGGACTGGGATACAGTGAGTCTTAAATGACACATACAGCTCGTTCATTTCTCATATTGACAGTGTTTAGAACCATCACAGATGCTCAGTTGTGATGTTGGATGATGACAGAGGAGTTCGTGTGTGGTCCACAGGCCTGGGATCTGACCAGGAGAACCTTCGCCTACACCAACCACACAGTTCTACCGGAGGCTCTGGAGCGTTGGCCCGTGGAGCTGATGGAGACGCTGCTGCCCAGACACCTGCAGATCATCTACCAGATCAACCAGGTCCACCTCGATGTACGTATGTGAGGGTTCTCAGCCTCTGGAACCAGCTTTTTTCACCTTAACAGGATGTTAATTGAACTGAAGGGAAGGTACGTGCAATATGATGGACTCAAACTCTTTATTTTTTTTTAAATTATATACTTATTTTTCTTACATTTTCTGCTATTGAGGGACTAATCTTTTTTCAATAAGAAGGTCTATGTTTTCATAATTTGGCACTTTTCGTTACTAATCCAAGGACAAAAATGGAAAAATCAGGAGCACATAAAGAAATCCACCCAGTAATCTCACAGACAAAAAAACTACAGAAAACACAATTGTTATTTCTGGAAAAAGTCATTTAGTTAAATTTGATACAATAATATTATCGATTATATTAATTTTGTTCAAGTGGTGCCTTTTTACTCAGAAAACTCTGTAACTTCATCCATTCATTGCTGGTAAAACAGAATCGTTTAATATTCTAGATTAACAGCATTTTGAAAGAAGCCTAAACTGCAGAATGAACCTTTTTTCTTTTGATACTTTCCACTCTACTGGTAAAAGTCTTTTACATGGACTGTTTCTACACTTTACTTCCCAATTCAGAAACCACATTCTGTCTTCACTTCAGAACTGTCCAAATATATGCTGTCACAACTTAGACCCACAATTCAGGAAAGAGAAATATGATCGTATCTGTGAGATGCTGTTTCTGTTTGTCTCTGTAGAGAATCGTGTCTCTCTTTCCAAAAGACATGGACAAGCTGCGGAAAATGTCTTTGATTGAAGAAGACGGGATCAAGAGAGTCAACATGGCTCATCTGTGTATCGTTGGATCTCACGCTGTGAACGGAGTCGCTGAGATACACTCCAACATCATCAAGACTCAAGTGTATGTTCATGACCCAACATTTACAGTATCGAGACACATGACTTCGATGGTTAGCACTTATATTTAGGTCAAAATTAAGATATCACTAATTTTACAATTTATGTAAGAGATTTGAGTGAAGTGACAACATTGTCCCAAAATCCAAATAAAACTATTTTACAGTTTAGAACATTTAGCCACAGGAAGTGATCACTGTCAGTGTTTTCAGACCTTAAATCATTCAAAGAAGAGGACATTATTCTCATATGAAGTCATTTCTTAATATTGTAGTTTCAGAAGTCTACGCTTAGTGACGTCATTGTTGGTCACTATGATGCTCATTTGAAGGTTTTTCACCATCCATCCATCTACCTTTTGATCAAACTGTGGGTTTTCAATGGGGTTCATTTAGACATATTTGGTCTATAGAACAATACAGCTCTGGAAAAAAATAAGAGACCACTGCAATTTCCTGTGAAATCAGCATGTATGACACACATTCCATTCCTGTGTCTGTTGAATTCCAACACAAGTGCACTTTATTCTACTGAATAAACACCTGATCCATGTCTTCTTTAAGAAAAAGTAGAAAATCTACTACTGTGGCCATCACAGTCCTATTAGTGCTGCAAAAGTAAATGGAAACCAAAACTAACTATTGAAAACTCCACTCCTTCTGCTCTGACACTGTTCTCAAACTCTGAGGACTTCTTTTTCTACCTGGACGATGCTCCTGGTCTCAGCTGGGTCCATAAAGGTGTGGATGACGGACCACCAGACGCAGACCGTCATGGCCGGTCCAGTCTCCAGACCTGAACCCACTTCTGCAGGAACACGGATGGTCCGAGCTGTGGAACACTGCTGAGCTTCTTGAATTTCTCTGCCAGGAGCTGCATAAAGTCGTCCAACAGCAGCGGTGGAGAACCAAGACATGTGAAAGCTGTCATTGAAAATTCCACCAAATACTGATGTCTGAACTTTTACCAAGTTACAACATTAATATCGTGTTTACAAATGAATATGAACTGGTTTTCTTTGCATTATTTGAGTCTGAAAACACTGCGTCTTTTTGTTATTTAGATTGACCACATGTGTCATGTACTACAAATGCACGCTCTAAATAATAAGGATTTTATTTGGGACAAATGTTGTCGGTAGTTTAGAGAATAAAACAAAAATGTCAGTTTTTACTCAAACGTACCTAAAAATAGTAGAATCAGATAAAGTGATCATTTTGCCATGTGCTTTTATTTTTTTTCCAGAGCTGTGTACATGTTAGCAAGTGACAAAACCAGCAGCAAAGTGTACCAGCATATACACATATACATATATACATACATACATACTACAGATGACAGGAGTATGTCCTCTGTCTACCACAGGGTTTATATAAAAATAGGACTTCTCTAGGACATTTTCAACAATATGTCTAAACAAAACAATAAACAAGGCTTCAATTCAGAAGAAAGGATGAAAAGACTCACAGAGCAGCCCAAATTCTACCATCCATTAGTTCTGGATCAACACTAGCAAGGGCATTTTATTGTATGTGCTTCCACTTCTTCTTTTCTATGAGTTTCATTGAATACATAATAGGACAAGAAAAGTGCACCTTAGCGTTCTTTAGTCCCTGATGTAGTACCAACGTTACCTCCTCCTCAATATTTCCCATTTTACTTGCACAGATTTCGTGATTTTAGTGAAGTGGAACCAGAGAAGTTCCAGAATAAGACCAACGGAATCACTCCCAGACGCTGGCTGCTGCTCTGTAACCCCGGCCTGGCTGAGCTCATCGCTGAGGTCAGAAACAGGAAACGCATGAGAACGTCAAACCGAACACAGTACAGGAGCCTGTAATCCTCCTGCGTCCCAAACACTCCATTTCCCAGCTGGAACATGATCAAATCTTTGGCAGAGCTGCCTTTTCTTAATCTTTCACAGCCAGTCTGCTCAGCACATATTTATACAATGAAGTTCAGTAAATTCTGTCTGTGTTTGCACATACTCTTCTGTATTTTGATATGGAATAAATATCTCTTGCAGGTGATTGGGGAGGATTATGTGAAAGACCTCAGCCTGTTGCAGAAGCTGAATGACTTTGTTGATGATGCTGCCTTCATCCGTGACGTCTCTAAAGTCAAACAGGTAGAAGAGCATTGACGGCCACACACGAGCACTAAAACAGAAAGAACGATGTAGATGATAGTTTAAAGAACAAAGCTAGTCAAGACTGATAGGAGTTCACACACAGTATTTTTGTCAAATAAATGTAAGTAAGTATAACAAATTTCCATGTAAAGCTTTAGCAGATTTAACATCTAAATATCCAGGCACTAGTCTGAATACATGTTTGTGAAATATTTGAAAATGGGTTTTGGCTGAAGTTTGGAGGAAATAAAACATTAGAAATGAACAATAGACGCCTCCTTGTGCAGATCTCCTCTTTCAGCCAAAAGAAAAAGACCAACATAAAGAAAGATCAGCTGATGTTTTTCATTTTCATGCTGATATGGAAGTCTCAACATCAACTTCCACTGAGAAACTGATCCAGGATTGGTTCTTACTAGTGCTGTCAAACCATTCAAAGTTTTAATCAGATTAATTACAGGGTTCCTGTGGATTAATTTCAATTTATCACAATTAAATATCATTCATTTTCAATCTATATTAATTGTGTTTCATTTTGCACGAGCAAACAAACTCAAGAAAGAGGAGAATATATGCAACATGTTTGTCCCCAGCTGAGCGACACATTAGCCAAAGTGCTAACGAATGCTTCACGTTAATGCAGTATTTTAAGATGGAAGTGCTTCGGTGAAAAGAAAACTCCTTCCTGCAGAGTGTCTAATAGTTCATGTCAGTCGACTGTTCTGTCTTGGTTCTTTTACTCAAATTGTCCCTCCAGTGGGCCAGCGTGCAGTAGTTAGTGTCTTCCTTCTTTATGGGCTGCTTCTGCGTCCTGACACTATCAGATCAACTGCTCATTCACGCATGTGCGTCAGTAACTCTACTCAGACAAAGGCGCTGAAATGCATTTCCACAGATGGTCACAGTCATTCTGCACCACAGATGGGTTATTGAGTTAAAATTTGAATCAGATTAATTGTGATGATGGATTAAATTGTGTTATTGCATTAATTTTGACAACCCTGGTTATTACTGATCCGTTATTGGTTATTACAGCTGCCACTCCTCTCAAAACTCCTGTGATTGGATTCATATCTGCACGTCACAAGGAGGATTTTCTACAGCCTGAAAACACAGGGAATATTTTATTAAAATGTTTTATACAATGATGTAAAATATATTAAATGAGGATTATTTAAAATACATTACAATTCATATTTTTCAACTTTTAATCTATATCAGGGGTCTCTAACTCCGGTCCTCCAGGTCTGCTGTCCTGCATGTTTTACATGTTTCCTTCTTCCATCACACCTGATTCAACCACATGACTCATCATCAAGTATCCTGCTGATGAGTCATGTGGTTGAATTTTATACTGATTTTATAAGTGTGCCATTGGTATTTTTTGTCAATAAGTCACTCTTAGTGTTTGATTCATGGGTGACACTAAAAATGACATGTTGCCATAATCAAGAACCCCTTTTTTTGTCTGTTTTTGTGAAGTATTTCTGCAGAACCGCATACATCCACATTCTGTTGGGCTCATTTCTTTATAAGGTTTTCAGATTTCTGTGTGGGAAAACAACACATGTCATATGTCATTTACTTTGTTCCAGAAGAGCCTCCTGATTTCTTTCTGCTTTGTGAAATAGTTTGGCTGCTTTCAAGTCGGTGCACGCCAGCACACGCCTACTGTGATTCAGCTCATCACCACAATGACTCAGTGCCAAATCACATATTTCAGATTTTCTTCTTCACAGGACAACAAAGTGAAATTTGCTCAATACCTGGAGACGGAGTACAAAGTACAAATAAACCCTTCATCCATGTTTGACGTCCATGTGAAGAGAATCCACGAGTACAAACGTCAGCTGCTCAACTGTCTGCACATCATTGCTATGTACAACCGTATGTCATTTATTACATCATTTTACAAACACTTTATTGAACTGGGAAGGAAATAGTCAAACTGATCAGTATCTTTACAGTAAATATTAAATAGATAGTAAGATGCTTTTGTTACTAACTGTATTAGCCTTAACATTTTGACACTGACAGAAGAAGTTTCAATAATATTATTTGATTCCAGTGGGTTGGATAGATTCAGCAGCATTTAGTCGTCAAAGCTGATCTGCTGGAAGCAGCAAAATGATCAGTGTCGTAAACTGAGTAACTTTGGTCCATATTGTAACGGTGATGCCTGGATCAGAACATCTGCAGGTGTTGTTGGCTGTTCCTAGACTGCAGTGGTTAGTACCGACCAAAAGTGGACTGAGGTAGAACATCCACATCTGAGAAGCACTGAGCATCTGTGGACTGTACTCAATAGACAAGTCCAGTTCCTCCCATATCAACTTCCTGGACCTCCAGGTTCTGCTGTAACTTCTTGATCCAGATACTGGTGGAGTCTAGAGCTCGGGTCAGAACCTACACAATATTAGACCCGTGGTAATAAAGCTCTGCTCCCATAAATGATCGGTGGGTTGAGATCCGGTTGTTTTTCAGATACTTTTGGGGACTTTACACTGGGAATGAACGACTAGATCTGGAGATGCTCTGACCTAATATTTGGACACCACAGTTTCACTGTTTCTTTATCAGAGTTCCACAGATCCCTATTCTTTCCTATTTTGCTGTTTCCAACACATCAACTTCAAGGTCTAGATGTTCACTTGCTGCTTAATCTATCCATCCACTGACTGGTCCCATCAGAATGTCATTATTCACATTAATACCACTTTGCTTGTCGGTGGTAATAATGGTGGAGTTCAAATAGAGCTGGTTAATTAGCTGGTTCAGAGCAGTTAGTTGTTCATTTGGTTTGTGCAAATGATACTTTGTTTTATGATTTGTTTGCAGAATTTTAAGTGCATGTTAAATTTCCAGTCTAGTCTCTCCCAGTTCAGACTCAGTATAATAAAGTTTACAAAATGTATAATATAAAGTAAGACAATGAAATACTATATAGTAATATATAATATTTAACTTGGCCAAAGATGATCATTACAAGGTTGAAATCAAATTAGTATAATTTATGTAAAACCCTTTGAGTTATTTTTCCATTTCCATTGGCTTTAATAAAGACTAAGTCAACATACAGCATTCAGCTACGGCATAACAACAGCTGTTAAACATATTATGATCTGAACTTTTAGGACAAGTCATAAAATCTACTTAGTTCCACTGTACTGCCTGGATATGGTGCAGGTCAGGACAGAGCTGTTCCCTGCATGTGTGAACGGTGTCAGAGTTTGTCTCTGAGGAAGTCGTCTTCTAACACTGTTTGACGTGTCCTGAAGTGAAAGCTCTCTGACCTGAACACAGCTTCAAACAAGTTCTAACAAACACCTTCAATGAGCTCCACCAGCCTTTTAGAAAGCAAGTACAGGACATTTCCATCCAGGGGCCAAATGGCACTAAACAGGTCTGCACCTGCAATTTATTTCACTGACTTTCCCTGCATCCATTTCCTAATGTGAGGTTAGTCTAAAACAAACAAATCACTTTTCCCACGTTATGTCTCACCCACAGTCTGCAAATGAATACGTAGCAATCAAATAATATTCAAAATAGTGTTTTCACTAGTTTACACTCACATAAAAAATGAGTCATTCAAGGGTTAAACCACAGATCCATGGAGTTCAGCAGGAAAGACAGCGTTTGTGTTTGAACAACTGACCTTATCTTTAGCACAGACGCAGAAGGGATTTTTCAACAGATCAATTCTGAAAAACCAAATATAAGATGTAATAAGAAAAATGAAGGATTCTGTGTAGACTGAATGAGAAGAAAAGGATTGGCTCTGGTCTTCAAAATATCATGTGGTACAACTGTTTCGTAAATTAATCTGTTAAAGATTACATTACATTACATTACATTGGATTAGATTGGATTGGATTGGATTGGATTGGATTGGATTAGACTTTATTGATCCCACAACAGGGAAATTCATTGGTTAAAGCAGTAACAAAATAAAGTACAAGAAAAAAATGTGCATGCATAAAAATAGTGCAAAAGACAAACTATATATAAAATAATAATAGTGTTAAGTAATAACATTTTGCTTAACATTCATTTAAGATAAGAAATACTTTATTGATCCCCTAAAGGAGAAATTCAAACTTGTTGGATAAAATGTTTTTTTTTTCAGTTCAAATCAGATGTTTGCATCTTTTTATGCAATCAGATGCAAAGTTTACACGTCATGTCAATAATCCATATACATTTATTTGTGCTAAAAGTGCATTCATTACTCATGAGGACTTTATTATTTTTGACCTTTCCAAGGAATCAGGATGAACCCCAGTGCAGCTTTTGTGCCACGTACAGTGATCATCGGGGGAAAGGTACCATCTGAGGCAAAGCAACATGTCAAAAAATACCAGAGTGAAGATCAGTGAAGGGATCTGTGTTGACCCAAACTGTCCCCGTCTGCAGGCTGCTCCTGGGTATCACATGGCAAAGATGATCATCAAGCTGATCACCTCAGTGGCTGAAGTGGTCAACAATGACCCTGTGGTGGGAAACAAGCTGAAGGTCATCTACCTGGAGAACTACAGGGTCTCCCTAGCAGAGAAAGGTTCTCTTCATATGTCTGTATTGTTCTGCTCACTCCACTGCATTTGTCGGACACTTTTGAGGTTTTTCATTCCCTTCTTGTACAAAGGGCTCCGTCTCCAAATGAGTTGAAACTGAACTTTTTTGCTGAAGGATGACATTTGTCTGATGCTGCTTATCTCCTGTTGCCAGTGATTCCAGCCACAGATCTGTCAGAGCAGATCTCCACCGCTGGAACTGAGGCTTCAGGAACTGGTAACATGAAGTTCATGCTGAACGGAGCGCTCACCATCGGTACAATGGACGGAGCCAACGTGGAGATGGCCGAGGAGGCCGGAGAGGAGAACCTGTTCATCTTTGGAATGAGGGTGGAGGACGTGGAGGAGCTAGACAAGAAGGGGTACGGTGAAGGCGACGTTTATAAATGAACTTTTATATTAAGGCTTGTGTTTTTGACAAAAATGGAGCAACTCTAAAATGAAACTGTATTTTGTTCTGTCAGATATGATGCCATGTCATATTACAAAAAGATTCCAGAGCTGAAACATGTGATGGACCAGATCACATCTGGATTTTTCAGCCCCAAAAATCCAGAGCTTTTCAAAGACCTGACTGAGATGCTCTTCAAATACGACCGGTGAGAAACAGAGAAGAGACGATGTCATGTTATAATAAGTTGAACCATCTCTGTTTGAAGGCTGTCATTAACTCATACATAAATACAAAAATACAGGACAGAAAAAGTCTTTTATGACCAGAAGGAAGAAACAAAAGGAACAAAAAAATACTTTCAACAGCAGGAATTGGACCAGTGGCTCCAGCCAAACGGTGCTTTATGTGTTGGAATTTAACGACAATCGTTAAAATTCTTTATTTAGAAAAAAGTGTGGTATGTGCAGTTTTCCTCAGATGAGCTATAGGCGTTAAACTGTTTAGTTAGAGGGATAGATTTGAACTGATACCAGTGGAAATGTCTAGAGACTAAGTGAACAGAAGGTGGTTGTATAATGCTGAATGTTCCAGACAGGTCAAAGGTTTGTTTCATGTTTACTACTTCTTCTCTCTTCAGTTTCAAAGTGTTTGCAGACTTTGAGGATTACATGAAATGCCAGGAGAAAGTCAACAAACTCTATCAGGTAATGTTTACTTTGACTGAAACTGTGATGAAGCAATCCTTCTCTGCTTTCCTTTTTCCTTATTTCCTTTCCTTCTTTGTGTTTTAAAGTAGGTTATTTAAATATATATCCTCTATAGTAAACCAGTGTTTATTATGTACTTTACAAGATACATTATAAACACAGGAACCGTCAATAGATGAACAAGGTTAAAATTATTCAGAATATAAAACAACCTTAACAAGGAAGTGAATAAGTGTGAAATATGTGCTTTTCAGAATCCAAAGGAGTGGACCAAGATGGTGATCAAGAACATTGCAGCCACTGGAAAGTTCTCCAGTGACAGAACCATCACAGAGTACGCCACCGAAGTGTGGAGCGTTGAGCCGACAGACCTGAAGATCCCACCGCCCAGCGAGCCCAGAGAGGCCATCGAGGAGACGGCCAGAGCTCTGAAGAAGATGTGAGGCTGCTGCGAATGAGCCGTTATGTTTACAGCCCTCTGCTCTGCCCTTTAAGGAAAACATCACTCACTTTATCTAAAACTGCTTCCACAATTCACCACTGCACATGAATGCACGTTCTGCACACATTTTAATGTTTGCATTTTAACTGTCTGTTACAGTCTGTTGTATTTGAACAATAAACCAAAAGGCCTGGTTCAGGAAGGACGTCGGTCACAGAGCAGCCGACTCAACTGAATCTGGAATAACAAACCTCAGAGAAAACCATACGTCTAATAAAGCACAGTCTGCACAAAAAAAAAAAAAAACCCACAACACTGAGGTGAAGCTGCAGTTCCCTGTTTGGCCACTGTGTGTCTCTCTCAGTTTAGCTCATTCATTTGTTGTATGCAATTATCTACCCAACATTAAAATAAAATGTCTGTCATATGGAGAGTGATTTCATATTAGGTTTCAAATGCAGTTAATCTGTATAATAATAATAATAGTTGTGCTGCTGGATCATCTTCGTAGTAGGACAGACGGCCACTCAAAGATTTTGTAGGAATTCTCTGCAACAAAAACAGATGAAATATAAGATTTTTTTTTTTTTTTTTTTTACAGGGTGACCAAAAATAAAGTACAAATAATGGTCCTCCCTCTTGTTTTGTGAAGTCTGTGTTTTTTTACTTAAACATACACAGATACAGAAACCATCATGTTCCATCATAACCTTTAAAACTATTGACAAATGATTTAACTCCTATTTTTGTCCATAAAATCTCAAAAAACTCACCGAACCACATGTGATAGATTGGGATCCATGTAGATGTTGTTGTGGGAGTATCCGAGGTCTGCGCTGTAGGAGACCATCTGAACATGGGCCTCCTCGTTTCTTTCACTGTGAGTTTCGAGTGCGATCTGGTACAGCTGCAGAACCAAAAGAAAAAAATACAATAAATGAATTCATTATGTAAACAGGCCGACAAATCCTGTAAATGTGTACTTTACCTTCACGCCCATGTCGTAAGGTACGACATTGTCATCCTCAGCATGAAGTAGAAGAAGTGGACAGGTCAGTGTCTTCAAACTGCAAAGAAAAGATGAGGCGAATAAAGGCACAAAAAACACCAGTTTATTATAATCAAATATAAAGTGATCAGAGGGTTTTACTACACAACATGATAAACAACATACTTTAACACTTACTTATTATCGTTAGCCAATACCATGTCATTCTTTTCCAAAATGTTCCAAATCAAGCTTTCAAATCCCGGAAGGAACATGTACAACTAGAAGAAAATGAAAAACAAAACACATACTTTAACATGTAGAGCAGTAAAAAAAAAAAGGTTCAGTGAAAAAAACGCAGCTTCTATAAACCAAAGTGGTCATATTTAGTGTGACCTTCCTTTTACACTTAATAGGTCTTTAATCCTTTTGTTCAGATCATATGACATTTTTAACATTCATTTTCAGATGTTTTAGTTCAGGTTTCATTCATAGATGTTTCTAACAGTTTCTGCTGCTTCTTGTCATGGAGTCAGTCTGACTTTAACCTTTAGAACCCACTGAGTTCCCTTTTTGTGTGTCTTTTAAGGCTGTGCACATATTTCCTGTATTTTTGCACAGTACACACACACACACACACACATACATATACACACACACACACATACATATACACACACACAAATTATCTACAACATAAGCAGTGAGTAAAAGACAAAACCAAAGGCTGTAAAAATTATATAAAAGACAAATTGAGATGATGCAAAAAAAAATGTAAATGACAAAAAAGAAATGACACAAACCATGT
>JAPTYQ010000016.1:1378317-1397899 GCA_029814465.1 Ostorhinchus cyanosoma | reverse complement strand
GCCCCCCCCCCTCCTTGGAGATGCCTATACACCATGTATCAAAACGTTGTTTGCAGAATCCCATCTGTTCTTCATTCCTTTGCTGTTTGCGTCCTGAACAATGGACGTCTGCCCTGAGCTGAGCTTCGATCCCTGATCCTCAACCTCAGCTCCTCTGGTTTAATGTCCTGCCAAGATGAAATGCTCTCAAACTCACTTTAAATGGATTTATTTTATTGGAATTTCTGTGACAGGGACTGTGTATATTGTAAATAAATGCCATTGATGCAGTGCGTATAGAACCTGTAGAAGTATCTAAACTGCAAACCATGAACTTGTTTTAGCTTTTAAGAAACACCATCATGTTAAAACTATGACAAATGGGCTGAAAACCCCCAAAAAACCCTCGTCAGTTCAAATCTATAATTTTACTTTTCATGTCTTTAGGACTTTTGTTCGCTCAAAACAGTATTAAAAACCAAAGTTATTTACTCTATTACACCATTTCATGTGAATATAAATGCTGTCCCTGGGTTCTACATGCAGTGATACTCTCAATATACTCTTTATAATTGAAATTTGGTACCAAACTTGATTGTGTCTCCCTATTACATACAATATATTTCATATTTTCGCTGTGATACTGTGTGTACTTTATATTCTAGTCTTCTTTGTACTGTCCTACTGTTGCAAAATGCAAATTTCCCCGTTGTGGAACAATAAAGGCGTTATCTTGTTATGAAGTTCAGATCTTCTGGTTAAGATTAGGCCCAAGAACAGCCTGTAAATGAACTTAGTATGACACTAAATCTCTGAATTCTACTTTTCCTTTATGTCCTGTGTATTTTTTTTTGGTATAGATGTGAAATGAATTGTTCCTAATGGTCTTAAAGTCTTTCATTTCACTTGAAATCTGGAGAAAATGTGTTTGATTCCTCTGAGGATTTGTAAAAAGTGTTGTCACACATATTTCCTATTGTAACCACTGTTTCTGATTTGCCCACTTAACATCCAGGGACCCATCCTTCAACAAAGGCCCTGTTGTGCTTTTTGTCAACTATTTCAAGCCCCATCTCATGCATACTCAACTTTGTCTTTTCTAAACTTAGAAGCACTTAACTGTCTCATGGGAAAACTATGTTTTATTTATGTTTTTCACAGTGTTAGTTTTATGGTAAAATTGATGAATTGTTAACCTGTTGACTTGATTTTAAGGTTTTTGTGTTATGAATCTAAATTTTGTGTGCACATTTTTGTCTTCCAGCGTTGGAACGTTGGTGAAACGAGCTCGGAAGAGTACGAAGCAGACGGTACATCCAGTTTGCCACGCTTGACTTGTTTTATAGGTAGTTTTGCTTAAATGCTCACATGCTGTCCTGTTGTGTGCAGGTCAGATGCATCTGTGGAATCCTGACGAACCGAGTACACCTCGTGGATCCATCCTTTCTTTATCGAGCCGTTTGGAGGAGAGGCTGCATGAGGCGTGTGATGACCTCGCGCTGCCATGGGAGGGATGTGCCCGTCACACTGACCTCCTCACGCTCTGTGAACATCTGGGTTTAGAGGTGGGTCACAGTTTCAGCCGGTGGTTTTCATTCATATTTTCAGAGATATTTCAGTGAAGCTTTTCACATCTGATTATTAATACTTGATCAAAAGGTTGTGAGTGTTTGCTAAATCATAGATGCACAGACGAAGGTTGAAATGACAAATGCTTCTTCTTCTTCTACTTCCTGTCTGCCTGGTTCTGTTAGTTCTCTACTGGCTGAAAATGACTCCTTACACAGTTCACCACTCCCTTTAGTTGTTCTAGTTTTGAACAGCTGGAGTTGTACACATGAAAACTCCATACTGTGCATGTGAAGCTGCCATTTAACTCGAGTCTTTTAACTCAAGCCAGACTTTAGATTTCTTTGTGTGATACTTGCAGTGACAATAAAGGCTTTCTGATTCTAATCCCTTTCAGACCATTTTACCCTAAAAGATGCTACTTTTTTTTCCCCCAGATAAATAGCGAGGTGCTGCAGAGTCTCAGAACTGACGGAATGATGAGTGTTCAGGAATTTGTGTCCAAGATTTTAAACAACACCCCCCCCACCCCATCTGCCTCTACTCCGTACAGACAACTGAAACGACTCCACTCTACACAGGTCAGACATTTCTTACATACAGACATGTACAGTAAATGCTGTTTTTAAGATGGATGCAAACACTACTGTATGTATTTCCAGCCATTTGACGAGGGGGGCCGTAGGATCGCCACCCCCTCCGCCCTGACCAGCACCATCGGCATGCGTTTGTTCTCCACCCTTGATGATGGCACTGGTTACACTGCGGTCGAATGTATCCTGGATGCCTGGATGGAGGAGGGAATAGAGAACAGCGCTGACATCCTGCAGGTCCACATTACTGTCTGACAGCAGCACTTTCCATGATTAGAAAAGTAGAAATACACAGCAGGACTGAAAATGTCTGTGAAGCTTGATTTTCTTTTTTTTTGTAAATCCACAGATGTTGAATTTCAGCCTTGATGGGAAGCTGAGTCTTAGCGACCTCACCATGGCTCTTGAAAATGAGCTGCTTGTTACTAAGAATGGGATTCACCAAGCAGCAGTGGCCAGCTTCAAGGCTGAGATCAGATATCTGCTGTGAGTACGAGTCATCACTATAACGCAGATGAGTTTGGTCTTGATGTTCTACTGTTTGGTCAGATGTGATGCACTGTATCTTTAGTGATTATAGACTAGGTTGATGTTGAATAAAGAGAGTATTGGGATTAGAGCTGAAACTTAATCAACTCGAATTCATTAAAAAAGTTATTCAGTTACAGTTTTCCGGAATCAGAGCTCTGTTTCCTTAATTTTGGTCTGATGAACATTAGTTGTACTTTTGTTTCACATGGATGGTTAGTGTGACCCACATGACGCCAGGATCCATGTTCAGTTATTTATAAGTTAGTAAGTTGGATTCAAATCTGTTAATGCATGTTGTTTTGTAGATGTCATTCAACGTGTTTGTTGTTATTTATAGTTTTAAAAAATTTTTTAGACGTGCTCTTATACTGTTATTTCTATACATAATTAGTTTTATATATCCTTTTACTTTTAGACTGTTTGGTTGTTTCAGCTCGTTCTGGAAAAAAGGACAAGTTGTCATTTTCAGACATGTCTGTTTCACATTTTTACTATTTTTTTTTTTTCAACTTATCAAATAATCAATATATGACTCTATTAAAAAAATAATCAATAGTTGCAGCTCTAATTGGAATGATTTCAGTTTTGATGATAAATGATGATTTTTAAAATGTATGGTTAAATGGCTGAGAATGCCATATTCTAATTCATTACCAAAAGCCTTTACTATATGTTATTTCTTATTTTTCTGTTGTCAGAGAGTGTGTAGACAAAGAACTCAGGGAAAAAGAAAAAATCCAGTCTGACCTGGAAAAAGCAGAGAAGCTGAAAAGTCAGTTTGCTACTGAAGTGGATGAGCATCACTCTGCAATTGAACACATGTATAACCTCAACCTCAGGTATTTTTCCTCCTACTACTAGTTTCTGTGATTATGTTACAGATTATTTTATTAAGCAAATCAAATTCTGCTTAACTTCACTATCCTCCGTGTTCCCTCTGTGACCTGGTCAACAGGAAGCTTGAGCTGGACCACAAAGAGAAGCTGGCATTGGTCCGATCTGAGCTGATGAAGGAGATGGACCACATCCAGCAGCAGGCTGGTCTGCAGCGAGAGGAACTGGAGGCAGAAGTCAAAAGAATCAGAGACGATGAGTCCTTTCTCCGAGATCACCTCTCCATCTCTGTTAAGGTAACCATTTGCTGTCTCATTTTTTATTTTTTTCCTCTGTTCCGGTTGAGCTGTGTCATAGTAGTTCTCTAACTGTTGCTGTTGTCCACAATGAATGAAATATAGGAAGATTAGAAGCTAAACATGTTTAATGAAAACACAATATGAAAACCTTTGATTCACCTAAAGGGAAACATGAAGGGAATCAAAAAGAGTTGAAGAGTGAAGTAGGACTGGGCATTATATCAAATTAATTATATTAATCAACCTTTCTAAAAATGGTGAAAAATGGCTAATTAAAATAATTGATAATAATTGAAATTATTCTTCTGGAGACCTTTGATTCTCGTAATATATAGAGTATGAATGTGTTTCTGTAGTCCTGTCTGACATATAATTTTAGTAGAAAAAGTATTTTTGAATTAACTTTTGTCTTCAATTCATGCAGCCTGAAAACGGTTGATTACAATTGTAACTTGTCCATAGCTTAAAATTTTTTTAGTTAATTTTCTCCCGTCACCCTGCTCTACAGTAAGATAACCAAACTTCCATTCCAGAAGGCACATAAGGATAACAAATGACGAGAGAGGAAAGTATACTAGTTTATAGGCAAAGAATACGGTCAATAAAAGTCTGCATTTTGTGTCTAAATCAAAAAATAGTCCTTTTTTTGTGCCCACTAACGACAACTTCAGTGAAAAAACTGAGGAAGAATGAATAATTCCTTATTTTAAACCTTGTCTCTGTCTATTAGGAAAACAGACGTCTTGAGATGGAGGTGTTGGACAGCACTGAAAAGCTAGTGGAAGCTCAAAGCCAAATTACAAAACTGCAGACAAACCTGGACAACATTATGAAGGAAAAGGTATAAAGTGGTTCAGTGTTTTGATTCAGATATCAGGTAAAGTCAACTAATAAACTGATGGATGACGCTAGATTCTTTTTTTTCTCTATTCAGTTTGGAGATCTGGACCTTGGCAGTGCAGATTTGTTCCTGCAGGAGGAGCGCATTAAACAACTACGCAGCAGCTATGAAGCTCAGTGCAGGGTACGTCTTCTGCTTTAGGTGACTGGAACATTTATGTTTCTGTATCTGTTGTCCACCAGCGTAACTCGATATTTGTAATTGATAGGACCTGCAGGACCGTATTGATGAGCTGCAGTCGGAGCTGCAGGAGTTTCACAGTCTTGGTAGAGTTCACCAGCCTGGCCACAAAGCCCTCTCTGAAGAACTGGAGAGTAAAAGCCCTGGCATGGAGTCAGACCCAGGTAAACATTACCATTACTTCCACTTAGCTCAGTCCAGATGTCTAATGCGTAGAAACAAAAACATTTGATCTCTAATAACCTCAGACACATGGCCTGATTTTTTTTTATAGGTATTGGCTCAGAGGAGGTTCAGCCGTTCAGCCTGAGCCTCGAGGCAGAGATGATGCTGGAGCAGCTGAAGCAGCAGCACCTTCAGGAGATGGAGGATCTGAGAAATCAGCTGGAAAGCAAGGTAAATTCAAAGTGTGACCGATACTGGACACTACAGAAGTAAATGGGACATATACCACACTAGTCATGTGTTAAAACCAGGTGTACTGCTTCAGTTTGTGACTTTGACACACCGTCATAACTGTCACGGCACAGTCATTGTATGTCATGAACTTGGAAATCATCTTGGACAGTGAAAGAGGCAGTTTTGCCAGGTGTAACGTTGCCTTCAGTTATACCTTGTAAATTAAAATATCTATGCCCATATGGCTGGCTGATGTTGTTTGGAACAGGAAATGCCAAGTTTTTATTATGCCATTACACTGAGAAGATGAAAATACACTAAAATTTAATATGCTCAAGAAAAATGATTTTAATCTTTCCTTATTGGGCTAATTTTAAAGATAATTAAAAGATGAGCCATGATTTTAATTGAATTAAAACAGAATTGTTGTTACTCTACACCAGTCCTGCTTTCAGATCAACACAATCTCAATTTGGTTTTATTTTTCTTTCATTAATTCCTGTTTTTCAACTATCTTTTGAATCCCTCTACATTTTCCATTTTCCATCAGATATGTGAATTTGATAAGATGGTGGAAAAGCGCCATGAGACGTCATATGAGCACCAGAAAGCCACCTTAGCCCTTCAGTACCAGCAAGAGGTCCAGGCCTTGAGGGAAGAGAAGACCAGTATTCAGAGCCAGGCAGAAGATCTCCAGAGACAACTGGAGCAGGCAGTGCTGGAGCAATCCCATCTGGAGCAAAAGCAGGCCAAGGAGAGGGAAGAACTGGAGAACCTGCAGGAGGAAGAAGTTCAGACCCTGAGGCAGCAGCTGCTGGAGGCTCACACCAAAACCTCAGAGCTGGACGAACACCTGAAGACTCTGGAAGCCCAGCAGGAAGAGGCAAATCAAATCCATGCCACTGAGATGGAGGAACTGAAAAAACAGCACAGCGCAGAGATAAAGAAACTAGAAGAGAAGCATAAGGAGGAGTTGAAGACCAGAATGGAAGAAGAAAGAAAGAATTTACAGGATGACAAAAATGAGTGGGAGAAGAGGTTCTTGCATGATACTGAAAGAGAAAAGGAGGTGTTGCAACAAAAGTACGAGGACAAATTGAGAGCCAGGATTGACGAGGTGACACTGAAGTTTGAGGAGGAGAGAACAGAGACTGTGAAGGGTTTGACGGAGCAGTGGCAGAAAGAGAGAGCTGAACTGGATGAGCAGAACAATGAGGCTCTGCAAGTGCTGCTGGAGGAAGAGATGCTGAGACTGGTCCGAGAACACGAGCACAAGGAGAGCAACATGAAAAGCCAGTGGGCGGATGAACGAGCCCGACTCCAGGAGCAACAGGAAGAGGCGCTGCTCGAAAGAATCCTCCAGCAGGAGGCGCAGTTGGAGCAGAGGGAGCAGAAGCTGAAGGAGGAATGGGAGAGGGAGAAGCTGCAGCTGGAGGAAGACTATGAAGGGATGCTTCAGGAGAGGATGAAGGCTGAGAGGGAGAAGCTGGAGGTGGAGAAAGAGGAGGCAGAGAAAAAACTGGAACACTTAGTAGCAGAGGATAGGGCTCGTCTGGAGAAGAGCCACGGAGAGGCCCTTCAGGAGCTGACCACCAAACATCGAAAGGAGAGAGACTCGCTCAGCAGCATGTTGGACAAACTACGAGACGACATCGCTCAGGAGAGGTAAGACACAAGCCTCAGACATCTGGCTTCATTCTGTCCCAGATGTTTTCCTGCTAATGTACATTGTTTAGGATCAATTCATTCAAACTCAAATGGCATTCCTCCAAGTTCAGATAATGGATGTTCCTTAGAAAATCCATATACTTCTGTAAAATGTTTTCCTTTTTGGCCAGAAATGGATTCTGATCATTTTGGCATCTGTCTGTCCATTCAACGACATAATCACATTATCTGAAGAATGCATTGAGATATCTGCGCCAAATTTATACTGTGGATGGATCTTGGCATGGAGCAGAAGTCCATAAAAATAGGTGACCTTGACCTACTTTTTCAAGGTCAAATGGTCTTGTGCAGTTATAATATAATTTCAGATATAAATAAATATGTATGTAATAATTTTTACACCATCATGATCTAATCTAAATTATAGGGCAGTAACTTTCAACACAATCTTACACTATATTTGGCCGAGGGGTGTTAAAACACGTTCTGAGCATGTTATGTTGTTTTTAATTGGACTCATAGTAGAATTTGATCATAGGTCTATGTACTCTGAACGTAACCACCCTTTTGTGACATATCCAGACCTTTCCCTGCCCATCGCTGGGTCTGTGCTAGTACTAACACAAAAAATATTTAACCTAACAAAGAAAATGTGTGTAGTTCTACTATTTGTTTGAGCCTGCATTTAAAAATCTTCTAATTGTTGATTTAAATAAACTGGTGAGGGTTGAAAGGTCATTGACATTTTCTTATTATTCCATGTTATGAGCCAGGAAAAGTTCTGGGTGCTTTGGCATAGAATGGCCTATGTATTTTTTATATTAGTAGTTTATAAAACATTTTGTTTTTAACAAAACATTTTATAAATTTTTTAGATTAATGCCACTGTCATTTCGGTAAGCTTAAACAGCAGTGGCTTCATCGACTCATTGTGTCCAAGGATTGATTGACCTAAAGGTAACTGGAAACATCCAGCATGTTAAAAAAAACATCCTCTTTTAAAGTTACTCAACTAAAGTGACAAAACATAGAAATGTATGGAGGTAAAATAATTTTCTGAATGAATGCTAGTATTTATAGCGCTATTTGGTGTTAAAACTGTTGCTGTAACAAGCATTGACTAATCATGTACAGGAGGGAAATCGAGATCAACTTCACCCAAAGAATAAAAGAAGTGGAAGAACGTTTCTCAGATAATCAGGAATCTGCTGCAGAAGGTTTTCAAGCAGATGTGATGAAACTGGAACGCCATTACCAAGATGAACTCAAGAATTTGTCTGAAAGGCACATGGAGCAGAAGTGTCACTGGGAGACTCAAATACAGATTACTCTGGAGAGTGCTGAGAACCACAAAAGATCTGCAGAGGAAACTATGAAGCGAGAAGAAGAGCAACTAAATGAGCAGTGGACACAGAAAGTGCAGAAGATGGAAAATGTTCACAAAGAAAAAATGGAAGGGTTGATGATGAAGAATGAGCAGTTGCAAAATGAGCTTGACAAGTTTGTGTGTCTGGCCCAAACTAGAGAAATTGAGCTGAGTAAGCAGCTGAATGATCTCCATAATCGGCTTCAGAATAGTCTGGAAACCAAAGACGAGCTCCTGGCTCAGTCTGAGCGGCGAGTGCTAGAGGCCGAGGCTCGACTGAACCAAACGGTCCAGGATTTTCAAATGGAGAGGACGGAGCTTCTCAACAGCCACTCTGAACTCGAGGCAAAACACAAAGAGGTTCTTTCCATGTCTGAGAGGCAGACTGATGAAAGGATCGAACTTCTGTCAGAGCGCGACGATTTAAAGATGAAGATTGAAGCGCTGGAAATGTTCATGAAACAGGCTGCAGCACACTTTGATGCTGAGGGGACGGAGTTGGTAGGAAGTATATCCATTCTAGAAGAAAAGCTGGAAGAGGACAGAGAAGAGCTTCTAGAAGAGCATGATTTACTTGGAGGCAAAGCAAAAGAGCTAGAGAGGGAAGCTGGGCAGGTTTTTACCTTAGTAGAAAAGAACGAAACTGAAGAGGAATCAAATGGAATAATGACTCCTATAGAGAACTCCAGTGAAGGACGGGGAATCTGCTCAGGAACTCTGGAAACTCCTGAATATGAAGTGAATGAACAAAATGTCAGTGCAAAGGCAATAACTGAGACACTTAATGTGGTCAGTGGGAGCTGTGAAGGAATCACAAAGGTTGATTATGAAAATAACCCAGATATCTATGAAAGCAGTGAGCCACAAGTAACAGTGGATCACAAACGATGTGAACCTAATGATGTAGGCTGTGAGAACGATGGTGGAAATACTTCAGGTGATTGTAAGCATGAAGGTTTAATCCCTGAAGAAAACCCCGAAGCCATCTTTTCCTCGGACGTCGGTGTTTATCATGGTGAAGACCACCACAACTGCAGCCCAGATGTACCAGTTCTAGATAAGCCTCACAATGGAGTTTTTAAAATGTCAAAACACAAAGAGAAGGCTGTTCCTCCGCATGGAGAGCACGAAGTCAACACGGTTCCCCCTTTGCTTGAGGCATTTGAAGGTGTTGATGCGGCAAAAGATGGTAAGAATGAAATGTCTGCCGAGTCATGTGAAGTGGAAAACCAACCTCAAGATGTCCCAACTTCAGATGCTGGGAGTCGTTCTCATGAAGAGGAGCAGAATCATGAGACTGTGGTTGAACACTTAGCGCTGGAGGAAACGGGTGAACTGTTGATGGAAGATGCTAAAAGGAACCGCTCAAATATTTGTCACGTCCCAGGAATCACATTTGAACTCATTTATGACTCGGAATGTGAGCCTTTATTGGAAACTAAAGACACCAACACAATCACACATGAATGTTTGAAGGTTCCGATTGAAGAAGGTGATGGTGAGGTCCAGGATCACTCTCTCATGAAAGTAACGACTTTGTATAAGAATTCCAATGAGGAAAATATTCTTCTCCATGAGAAAATTTCTCTGCTTCAGCAGAAGACGGAAATTCTAGAACTTCTTCAGATTCACAACAGCGAGAAGATCAAAACCAGCCGTCAGGTATTAGAAGAAAACTACAGCCTGAAGGTGAGGATGCTGCTTTTGATGGAGCATGTCAAAGAGCTGGAGGTGAAGGCTTTAAGAATGACACAAGTTCAGATTCAGTTTGAGGATTGTATGTGTGAAAATGCCAAACTGAAAGACCAAAACAATGAGCTCGAAAGACGAGTCTGGAGCCTGGAGAGCAGGATGAATATTTACCACGACGGCCCAGGTCGGCGAACATCACTCATCGATGAGATCAGTAGGATGCGAGAGGAGAATGTGAAGTTGTCAGAGCTGCTGGACGACCTGGACGGGACGCAGGGAGGGAGTCTGTATGTGGACCACACATCCTACCCCTGGGGTCCTTCAGAGGATCTGAACATCCAGGTTCAGGTGGTGAAGGACTTGGAGGACCACTGTGTGGAGCTGAAGAAGCACAACGGCGGACTCCGCAGAGCCATCATGGAGCTCCAGGACAGGTCGCAGACGTTAAACCAAACAACACAGACCCATAGGTAACTGGAGAAAAAATAGGATTCCATCCTTAGGAGCCAGTCCTCCATGTCCCGCTGTGGTTTTGGTTTTCCACTCCCACTGTAGTCCTGTTTGTTCCACGTCCAGTGATTTGACCTTTAAGACCCTAAACCTTTGTGTATCCAACAAACCTTTGACGACTTGTGGTTTAGCTGCTTCAGTCTCTGTAAACCACCCTTGAAAGACATGATGCAAATTCATTTTTTATGTAGATCATCTATCAAATAGTTTGGGTTTTTTTCTTTTTCTTCTTTTCAAAAATAGTCCTGGTGTGTCAAGACCTTTAAATATATGAAATGTATAAAATGCATTTTTAGGTAGGGCTGGGTGATTGTGGTGAAGAATGTTAATTGTCTTTTGGTAATTATCACAATAAATGTCCAATCACTATTTGATTGTATTTGTCACTGTGATCTAATGTGGTTTTGTTTTTACTGTAGATCTGAAGCCAGCGTTCTCTCTGTCGAAAACCTTCTGCTCAGGCAAAAGATAGCTGCTTTAAAGGAAGAGGAGTTTAAAGAAGCTCAAGAGGAGCTCAGGTGAGATTTTATTTAATGTTCAAATTATAACTTCACTACCCTTTTTTTGTTTCTTGTTCCATAACTTTTTCTTTTGTTCTGCTGTTGGATGTTAGGCAAACATTGGAGCATTTGCAAAAGGAGAAAACAGCCTCTGAAAAGGCAGCAGACGAGTTCAACAAACAGGTAAACATGTCAACAAAACCTGGATTTAGAAACCGTTTCACATGTGAGGTGTGTTTATTCTGCAGCCACCCCTGAGATGCTCATGTATCTGTGTCTCTGCAGATTTCTGAGCTCTGTTCACAGAGCCAACGTGTAGAGAACCAGAATGGGATTCTGTCCCAAAAAAATGCTCAATCCCTCGTCAATCTGGAAGCGCTTCAGCAGCAGCTGGCAGAGCTGATACCGGACGAAGACAAGAGGGAGGCGTTCCCTGCTGAAGAAAAACTAAAGGTAAGTGGTGACTGATACCAGTCTGTGTTGGTGTGTTAGCGGTGTGCTTGGTAGTGGTAGTTAATGGCTGGTTGTTTTGTGTTAGCTGGCAGCATGTGTGTCTGCTCTGGAGGCAGAACTGACCAAAGCTCTGGAGGACACTGCACAGCTAGAGGAGAGGAATAAACATCTGTCACAGGAGGTGTGTGACCTCCGACAGAAGGTTAGTGTCAGCCAACGGACGCACTGATGGATCTGATAAACACTTCAATAATCTGACTGTGACCATTCTGGAGTTTGAACGGTTTTAAAGATAAATCATTTGAAGAAATCCTCCAGTATTTTGGTACCACTTTACAATAATGCTGCAGTGTTGTGTTCTCTCTGTGAGGGGTTCCATGTTCTCCCCCTGTCGTGTTCTCTCTGGGTACTTCACTTTAGGAAACCTGGTTAATGGGTTTACTGGTGAGTTTAAACGTGGACAATGGACATTAACTGTACTGCAGATTTAAACATTTCTGCAGTGGATTCATGTTTCAGCCCCATAGGCTGCTGGGAAAACTTCATTTAAAAAGCAATTGTGAGTCCTAACAAATCACTAATAAATAAATGACATTTTTACTGTTTTCAGTTTCCACTGTGATCATGACACTTAACACAGAAGTGTCCAGCTTTATTTTTAGGCTTCAGAAATATTCACAGCAGAATACAGCACCGTCACCAAACTGATGATGGAACTCAACTTACACTGACACAAAAAAACACACTGAAAAGACTTGTTTAGCTCTTAGTGTGTTTGTTGTCATGACACTATATAAACTATAAAGGCAGTTTAACAGCTTACATGACACAAGCTTACACAAAATGTCTGTATAGGTATTGTCCTATGAACATGCAAATCAGAACTCATAGTCATTTAAAGAACTTCAACTATTTATCTTTTTACAAACATTTTTACTGATCCAGATAATGTCTTCCTGTCTTCATTTTTATTACACCCCCGGCCACCGCAGAGGGCATCCATTCTTCCACAGTGGGATGGCTGAATTTAAATTTTGGAATTTTTTTTTTTTTTTTTTACAAATATTTTAAAATATGAACAAAATTTGTTCATCCCATTTCTCTGACACTATTCACCCAGTTCTTCTCAAAATGTATGCACGTGTTCATTTTTATGTGCCTTTCTCTCAATTTTTGCATTTCTTTTACAGGTTTTTGAAAAGTTTTACAAAGATTAAAAGTTCAGATTGAAAAGTAATCCTTGGGTAGGCAGCATATGAGTGTGGGGGGGGCAGAGGGTTGTGTGAACACGATTCACCCAATGTTTTTCCAATTTGACAGACATGTTCTTTACCACGAGGAGAGGTGCAGTGCACAGGGTGATGCTGGAATTTAACATTTTGGGATTTTTGTACAAAATTTATAAAATTTCAACTCAAGAAAATGTGTCTATCCCAATTTTCTGACACTATTCACCCAGTGCTTTTCAAATGTGAAATTCTGCTTACTGGTACTTTCTCACTTGTTCTCAGGTAGATGTAATGGACTCTATGGAGAGTGAGCTCAATAATCTGGTGGAAGAGAGGAACCATTTGGATGAAGAGACACGGGTCCTTTGCAGCCAGCTGGCAAAAGCTCAGGAGGAGGTAAAGATCTGCCAGAACCTACACAATCATCTCATGCTCCTAATGCAATGAATGATGACACTCATACTCTTTTCTAGCCACAGAAAAATCCTGTTATTAATAATGTATTGAGTGTCTGGAATGTTACTAAAGCACATTTTCCACCACAGGAATGTTTACCAGGAACTTTGAAAAAACTACATTTACACTGAAATTACCCAGTAAAAAAAAACAACTTTCCCTTCACCCCAAACTTTCCTTTGGAAAAAGTTCTTTGTAACGGGGGGGGGGGCTTTACACATTCCCTGGAATTCTTGGGGGTGGGGCTGTGTGTTGAAGAACGGTGATTGGTTGAACACACTTGCAGAGTTCCTCCCTTAAATTCACCCACAACAGCCAGTGTGTGGCTGAAAACTGGTTAATTCCATTTGTACAAGATTCACTTAATTTGTGTTTTGATCATTTGGAAAATGGAGCAAATGAAGAGAAGCTACGAGAAGTGGACGATGCTGATGTCCATTTGACCAATACATTATTCAGCTCAAGCCGAGCGTATTCAGCTCCTAAGAGTGTATTGTAATAATCTGTCTGTCCATCCAAAAGACTCTGGATAATAAGCCTGTTTTGATTTGAACTGAGCTGAACCCAGTGTATTCAGCTCATTGTTACAAGTACATTTCAGTTATTTCTCCATCCAAAAGCCTGGACTTTGCTGAACATATGCAGAATATGTTCAAAATAAATTCAGCGGCACTTCAAGTTGGCAACTCATTTGACTGAGTCTCATTTAAATACATTTTCAGGAGCTTTGAGATGGAAACGCAAAGTACACAGATTAGTAGGAATTCTTTTACCAAGGTAAAAACGTACCTGGTAGTAGTTCCTGGAAAAGCTTTTCCACCAAATTAATGTGGCTGCAGACAGTTTCAACTGTGTAAAACTTTAATTTAAAACACCTTTCCAAAGTCAAACACTTTAGGAGCTGAAAAGAGTGTTAACATAATAGACCAGTGATTCAATAATTAATAATCATATCCAGATAAATGATGACCTTTCGGCCAGTTTTGAAGCTTATTATAGTGTTTATTCTGTGAAGCCTTGATGTGTCTATGTAGAAACTGTTTTATAAAAGCAGTTGCCCAGTTTAGGCTTGTGCCTAAAAACGACCCTCAGCTGTTGTAAAACCACCGTAAACACAACCTGAGGACTCACTGCTTTAAGAACAGGCACTCTACACACCAATGAAAATATGGAAATTCAAAAGGAGATAGAAACTTTGAGTGTTACAAAGCAGTTTTGTTGTAAATCTTTTGATATTGAGTCTCTGATATTTCTACAGGATAAAATGAACTCCTTTTCTTTTTCACCAACTTCAGGTCAAGACAGGAGATGAAACTCTTCAAGCTGTGAACCATCAAACCACTTGTCTCAAGTACGACCTTCAAGTTGTGCAGCAGGAGAAGGATTCCCTCCAACAGGAAGTCGCATTTTTACGCAAAAAACTGCAGAACACCAACGATAAAGTAAGATTGGGCTTTAAGTTCTGTTTGGCTAATGGTAAATGGGAATGAAAAACATGAAAAAGCACAATGAGTGGCCTGTAAAAATGACTACAATAGAATAGAATTTATTGTCATTGTGTAAGTAGTGGAATGAAATGGTGGAATTGTAAATTGTCCCTTTGTGCATCACCACAGAATCATGTTTTGGAAATGGCCTTGACCTCGAGTGGCCTCCAGAATCAGAGCAAAAAGTTGTACAGAGATGAAATGTGTCAGCTGATGGAACAGGAGAAACAGCTTCTGAAGCAGGAGAACGACAAGCTTCAAGAGGAGGTGATCAGCACCAAAGCAGACCTAATGCAGTCCAGAGAAAAAGTAAGAAAAAGCCTACAGATGTGAACCATAACTGATTTAAACTGAGCATAGACATTCACACTGTTAAGCTTTTGAGTCAGTGATTTCCAATTCCAGAAATAGAACATTTTTGTTTTTTCACTTTCCAAAATCAGAATGTGAAACATTCATAAATGTGAATGAAATGTAAAAAAAAGTTAACTTTTTTCTCTTTGTCCTATTTGAACTAAAAAATAAAAAGGTGACACAGAACTAAATATATCAAATTAATATTCAAGATAATAGAAGAGCCATCAGAAAAAAGTCTAACATGAACACCAGGGTCATTTTAGAAGATTCATATTATTTATCTTTTTCTATTTGTTTTCAGTGCATCACCTCTACATCATTTTATTAGCTGCATTTTTTTTTTTGTTTTTTTTTTGTTTTTTTTGGGGGGGGGGGGGTTAAATAAAACAACATTTCTACATTTAGGCCATTACTGTGGTACTGAAAAATCACTGTCCACTGTTCTCAGTTTCCACAAAATTAAAAGAATGTGATTTTGCACGTGCAGGTTCGACAGCTTGACGTCACTATTTTGTGCCTGAAGCAGCACAAACACAGTCAGTCGGCCTTAGTGAAAGAGTTGCAACAGGAAAACGCCGCCCTCAAACAGGAACTAGAAGCACAGGAGTTGACCAAGGTGAGAACTGCCGCTCTGTGATTGTTGGTCGGAGGGGAGGGGCTGCGGATGGCGGTATCGGTCTGTTACCGTCTCCTTCTTATTCCTCTGACTCCACCCAGTGTGGATCCAAGTTCCTAATCCTAGAATGATCGGTTTCCGCCACTGGCCTCGGACAGGCTCTGGGCAGACAGTTCCTTCATACTGGGGTTCCAGTTTGAGGCCGGACGGATTTTCCACACATTTCCTCCTCGTGCCTCTCACGGCAGAACCTCAACCCTCGCGAACGAGATTGACACGCCCCCTCTTCAACAGGGGCTCGCAGGACGGAGCTGGTCGCGCTTCCGCGTCGGCGGAACCAGAGTCTGTTACTCGCGGTCCTGCTCTGAAAAGTCGATCTCATCCATCTAAAATTGATCAAATCGAGTTATTTACCCAGCGCTAGTTCTAACGTGTATAAATGTCTTTAAAATAAACAAGTGACGCTTAGCCTGGCGGGGGGGCAGGCTTATAATGCACTGGAGGAAACACTGATTGATCTATCTACACAGGATATAATAATCTTATATTAGATGTGGATTAACAGTTGTATAAATCTTTGTTTATCACCCAAAGATAATTGACACAACCTGAAAAGTCTATTTAATATTTCAGTATCAGACTGGTATGAAACTGTGGAACCACAGGTTCTAGATGTGGTGGTTTTTCTGCTGATAGAGCAGACTTTAGAAAAAGATGTGAGTCTATATTTTATAAGTAGTGACATGAAAGTAGTTATCATCATTCTTTAAAATGTAAGTGACACCTACCTTTAATGAGTCCTACTACAAAGCAACCTATATAATGCCAAAAATAAGTAGAGCAAAAAATATTACAGACAACAAAATTATGTTTTCACTCACAAATGTTGATTTGTCTGTGTCACAGTACTACAGCTTCCCTTATAGACTAAGGACTAAACTGAGCATGTGCAGAGTAAATTAGGTCAGCCCAAAGTCGTCCCTGATTGGAGAAATTGCAAGTGTTAGAACTGACCCATGTTACCACTGTCCCCAGTCTCCCCTACACTATTAACACACAGGTGTGCCTGCCCAATGAAACTATGAGGTAGACGGGAAGTGCAGGGGAATACGGTCCATCCTTGTCAAAGCGCGGTCTGTGAATCCTGTGATTGTGTGTGTTTGGCAGGAGATAGCATGATTGTCAGAGCAGAGGTGAAAGTGAAACTGACAGGCTTCACTATTCCTCTAACTCTCCAGGCAGCACACACACAGGAGCAGCAGAAGCAAAAACAAACAAACTTAATAAATCGGCTTCATATTAGCTGATGTCGATTAATCGGTCGGACCCTAGAATCGGCCTGATCGATTAATCGGTCGGGCTCTAATATGTACGACACAAATACTGTCAATATTGCCTTTCTGCCTCGTCTGTCAAAGCACTTTGTAAAGTCAGTTTTTAAAGGTGCTAAATAAATAATGTTATCAATATATGATCACAAAAAAACAAATGTACATAAGTGTGCATTAATGTTATTGTGTGTAATTATAATTATGTGGTTATATGGTCTGATGCCTTCAGGTACATGAAGCTGGAGGAGGACAAACAGAGCTGGAGAGTCTGCAGCAGGAAAATGAAGCCCTGAAAGCCCAAATGTCTCAACTGTCCACACAGCTTATAGAGGTAGCCTTCAGGACACTTCTGACAGGTTCCTGTCTTATTGAACATGGTAAATGACTCGTCTTACTTTTTTTTTTCCTTTGCTCAGTCCTTCCAGGCTCAGCTGGTTGGACTCCTCCCTCCGTCTCCTCACAGGATGCCTCGGCGTCAGCATCGTGTTGAAGACCAGGACCACATGCAGGTACACTACAATCCTTTATCCAATATATGTTCTTTATAAATGATAAATAAATGTAATAACATTTTATGAAAAAACATGTTCTACAGTGGAAAAGGAAGAACTGAAAAAGCCTCATCAGTGACTGGGTTATTATCTGTAACATGTACAAGTATTTGCCTGAGTCTGAGTTTAGTAGATACAGATTGAGTTTGGCTTGGAGTTGCATTCATCTACCATTTTTCACTTTCCTCACAGTCATTATTTGCTTTTTTCATACCATTGGTTTTTTTCTCATAACGGTATAAATGAATGATCATGAACACTGACGCATCCCACATTTTATTGGCCTGTAGTGGACAAGAGTTTCACAGCTTTACTTTGAAAAAACATTCTGAGATGATGTACCTTGAGATGGGCAACCTGGTTCCTGGTTCCAGAGTAGCTGATCAGTTTTCATCTGCTCATCAAAAAGTAAAAAAAAAAAAACATCAATGAGCCTATTTATATAAACAGTATAATCTGATATGTTTTACCAGATAACAGTGGTAATCTAATTATAAGAAATCAGATGAACACACCTGGATTCCTCCCCAATACTCCGACATCTTCATGCATGTGTACAAGTTAATCTGATTTATTTAGTTCTTTTACATCTGAACATGCAACCAAAAAAAGGAAATCATAGAAAATGGAAGAGATTTAGGTAACATGTTGAACACAATAACAGGACTTTACCATAACTACATACGTATGAACTCTGAAAGAACTCCAGTAATAGACTGAAATGTCTAAACCAAGGTTTTCATATTTCTGAAATGCATAAATGCATCAGATCTGATAATTACAATTATCTGATTATTAACAGTTTCTGGAGGTCAAGGAAACAGATTTAGTTAGCACTGATTTCCTTTGCTGATTATATTTAATCTATAACCTATTGTGATGGCAACAAAATACAGGAGATGCCAAAAGGCAACACTGGGTTCTAGAGACTCATGAAACTGCAGGAAGTAGGCCATGTGACTTCAATGTAAACACAAAGTAGACTCAGCATATAGACATGTAAACAGTCATTTATTTTATCTAATTTTTATCACATCATGACAGATTCTGTGACTGATTTGAGCTAAACACAGTTTGACAGTATGTTTGAGTGTCTCCACGCAGGATGACAGCAACATCATGTAATCCTCGATTTAAAACATCACTTTATGCATAGAATTTGATTCTGAGCTGAGAGTGACTCTGTTGATAGTGATTGTGTGAGTGTGAGGTCAGAGGTTACAGTTGAGATCAATAAGTCCAGCTCATCAGAGGTTGGTAGTAAGTGGCCAATCAAGTATAAAGCAGACAATTTTAGTCAAAGAGAAGGTTTAGATATAATGGACATAATAAGGGCACGAAGAGGCCAATCAGAGAAAATGCAGAAACAGACGGAAAGCCAGGGTTTGTCAGAGAAATGCCAGTGAAACAGGACCATTCATTCAATTAAAGTCTTTGTGAAACTGAAAACCCAGTGAGCCTGTTTACATGACCATACAAATCTGATAACTGGGAGTAATCAGATTATTACAATAATCAGATCTGATGCATTTACATTCACTTAATAATAATCGGAAACCCTGGTTTAGACACTCCAGTCCATTTTTGAATTTCTTTTGGAGTGCGTTAGTACATAATGATGGTAGACTCAAGCTTCCTGTTATAGTCTTTACCTCATGTTTTACTTCATAATTTCACTTTTCCACAATTTTTACAGTTTTTACATGTGCAGATGTGAAGGAATGAAATCAATCAGAATAACCTGTATACATGTAGGAAGACATCGGAGTATTGAGGAGAAATCCAGGTGTCTTAATCCGGTTTCGCATAATTAGATCATTATAAGAACACTGCTCAAAAAAATTTGAGGAACACTTCAAAAACACATCAGATCTAAACGTGGGAAAATGATCTTGAATATGTTTAATGATAATAAGTAGGTGATGTATTAGTAACTAAATGATTCCACATAATTAGATATAAATGAAAATGATCCCCCTATAGAGGGGGGAAATCAAAGACACTCCAAATAATGAAAGTGTATAAATGCTGCAGCAGACTGGTCCATTTGGACTAAATGTCATTGTACAACTCTAAATGAT
>JAPTYQ010000016.1:1357048-1370121 GCA_029814465.1 Ostorhinchus cyanosoma | reverse complement strand
TCTTGTCTCTCGTCTCTTCCTCTTGTCTCTCGTCTCTTCTTCTTGTCTCTCGTCTCTTCCTCGTCTCTCATCTCTTCTTCTTGTCTCTTTCTGACTTCACAGCTGCACAAGAACGTTAAAGCTGACGTGTTAATCAAAGACCTGTATGTGGAGAACTCCCAGCTGCTGAAGGCCCTTGAGGTCACCGAGCAGAGGCAGAAAATAGCTGAGAAGAAGAACTACCTTCTGGAGGAGAAAATCTCCAGCCTTAACAGGATTGTTCGTGACTTAAACCCTGTATCTCATCCTGCACTATCCATCTTTAAATGCTCATAATGCTTTACCAGACATGACAACACAAGGATCCAAGTGCATCAAAAACGCACTTGTCCTTTTTAGCTTCAATTTTATTGTATTTAATATGCAGTATTTTTTCTTTTAAGCAGTATTGTGTTGGACCTATACAAATGTGAGTAAATATAAATATTTTAGTGACACTATTTGTCTTTCCAAAGAGAAGACTGTGACACTCAAGTGCACTTTTTTACACAAGTATTCTTCTTTCTGTGTTGTCTAAGAGATTACTTGTTTTAATCTGTTTCTTTTACTTCAAGTCATTGTGTAAAGAAGACAAACCTGTCTGTCCATACTGAAACTGTGTCAACAAAAATCAATAATCTTCTAACCTTTCCAAGGTATTTGCTGAATGTATGACACACTACCTGAAATGTCATTCACTGTAAATACCAAGTGAACCATGTGGTTACACTTGCTATTTGAATATGTATTTGTGTAAAATCCTCGGATATGTTGTTATATGTAGTCTCAGTATAAGATGATTGTCATAATTAATGTTGGTTCTGTCACATGAAGGAAACTGATTAAATTTTTGCTGCAAAGCGGCACTGCATGGAAATGTGTGTGGTACTAGTGGAAATAAAGCGAACACATGTTGATTTTCATTATTTTGCTCATATTTGGTCTCGACGGCAGATAAAATTAGGTTAAACATTCTATAAATGTGCAAATCAAAGAGTAGACCAAAGGAGTTTTTCTGATGCACACCAGGTTAAAACATGGAGCGAGTTCATTCCATTTGACTGAACTGTGGAGCCCGTTCCGTCGGACCGTGGCGTGGGCTGACGGCAGGACCACAGTGGATTCCCAGTGCGTGAAGCGGCGACAGTGGGAGTGGAACCTCCACAAATCGGACCAGACGGGCTGCAGGAGAGACGTGTCCCGAGCCGGAGCTTCAGCTAGCATGCTAACCTGGCTAACAGCCTCCAAACCACCAAATATACTCATCCACGAACTACAGACGGAGCGGGATGGTTGCAGAGTCAGAGGATTGTGCCATGATATTACAGCATCGTGTTGTTGATGTTTTCCGAGCCTTGAGTTATGCTCTCTCGAAAGAAAAGTAAAAACGAAGCGTCTAAACCAGCCGAGGTACACGGAAAATATGTGAAGAAGGAAACGTCGCCGCTCCTGAGAAGTAAGCGCAACAAGTAGCCAGCTAGCTCAAGTTAGCCACTGTTAGCTCATTTACAAAAGTCCACTTTAATGTGGAAAACTTGATAAGTGTCGACACCCAGTGAACTGGGGGCTTATACACACATTTTGATACAGAACTATGACTCTTGAGCTTATCATAAGTAGTTTAGTCAACGTTCTGTGCACTGTAACTAACCAAATTGCTAATCAGTGCTAACCCAAGACTCACCGACTTGCTAACGTAATATTGACATTAGAAGCAGTGGGAAAGGAAAGTGCTGTGATCAAGTCTAGGATTCTGAGCGATTGAATCATACAGTTTCCCCTTTCAGTCACTAGTTGGTTAAGTTGTTAACTTTTGCTACAGTGTTTAGTTATGCGGTTCACTGACAAGTCAAATGTGTCGGCAGTTAGCTTGGATTTGTGTACTCTGTGGATTTGCACCAGTTGTCATCTGTTTTGGAAGTGAAAATAACCCTGAGCTTTACAAACCATTAGACCTTTAATAAAATAAGAGAACATATAATAATAATTGTGCATTTTATTTGTAAGCTCCTTTCAGTATACCAAAGGACACTGTGCAGCAGAGGAGAAAACAGACAATGCATAAAATGCAAAGAAGTAAACAAGAGTATTTATAATATGTAGAAATGAGAATACAAAAAAACCTGTATTGATTCCCAAAGGGGGGAATTCAAGTGTCACAGCAGCACAAGAGGCATCAAATACAGTTTAAATAAGACAAAACGAAGAGACAGATTCAACAAATAAATTGCCAAAGTGACTCAAGATGATAAATGGTAATAAGTGTTCAGGTCCTTCTCAGTTCTGTGTGCCTGTTCTGGTTCTGGTTCTGATGCTGGATTTTCCTTTTTTCACCTGGTTGCAGATCTCATGCCCTCATTCATCCGCCATGGTCCCACTATTCCCAGACGCACTGAGGTTCCCCTGCCGGACATGGGTCCCTCTGCCTACCCAGTGGCCCCCAACCGGGAGACCGTGGTGTCCCGTCGAACCCCTGTGCCAAGGCCCCCCCATGAGGTGGCCCGCAGAGAGACCCACCGGGTGTCGGCCCCCCTGTTCATGCCCCGCAGCCTGGGAGACCTTCCTCACGAGTATGGGGGTTCCTCTCAGTCCTTCATCACAGACATGGGCCCCCGGTCTGAGAACGGAGACCCCACTCGGTATTACTACCCCTCTGAGCCGTACTATGGAAGCCAGCAGCAGCGCCCCCCCAGGAGGATCCCAGACAGCTTCCCAGAGGAATACAGATACTGTGACCGAAATGAGCACAACTTACAGAGACACCCCAGACAACACACCCCCCCAGCTCCCAGCAGACCCCCCTCAGGTAAATGCTGCACAAAAACTAAATCTGTTTTTTTCAATTTTATGGTGATTTATGTGACATTGACATTTTGGTTGCATTTTGAATTTTTGTTGAGCAGCTAAGGTCTCTAGTGTAATGTTATTGATTTTGGAATTTTAGACATTTTTCCTGAATTTCACACTGATTAATTTAATTAGTTTGATGATCTACTTCCTATCCATACCTGTAGTGTAATAACAGAGAGTTGCAACACAAACACTGAAGAGAAAGCACTTTTATATAATCTGAAGTGGCACTTTCATTTGCAGGCTTATGTTGCACATGTGAGCTTGGAAAGTGAACTGGTGAAAGTTGTAAACATCACTAATTTTTACCATAAATGCCAAAGCATTATTTTTTAAAGATGTTGATGACTTTGGGTCCAGAGTAAAATCTGGAGAAAATAGATGCAAACTTCTAAAGGAACAACTTCAAAAATGCTCCACTAAAAAACAAGCTCAGCTTTATTGAATCACAATAGCACAAGGTTTGTTCATGTTGAGAGAGGAAAATGATCATTTTTACTGTAGATATTTTTCTTACTTTGTTTCTTAAACATCACTATGTAGAGTGAAATTAGGTAAAAACATCAATAAACACTGAAATACTTTGTGTTTTAACTGACAGTGTACAAATGCATCTAAAACATGGAAAAATAAGAAAAATGTACAAAATATGCTCTAAAATAATCATTATTTTATCATTGCAGAACCTTTCTGTTTTGATATAAGTGAAGTTGTGCATTTGTGTATTACTTTATTATTATTATTATTATCATTTATTTATGCATTACTGCATGCACTTACTTGAGTATAGTACCGCCTGTATCTTCACAGATACAGTTTATGGCATTGATTGAAGCGGTCAAAGTGATAGCAATTGCCAAAATACTGCAAATTCTGTGACTAAAATCACAGTTCTGAAATTATTTTTTTTGAGGAAACATTCGCACGTCGAGTGGAAGTTAAGCTGGAGTGAAAATGTATGATTTCTGCTATAAAGGCAATGTTATGCATAAGTTTGTACGTGCTTGGTAGTTATTACTGTGGAGCACAGAAGGATATTTGATTTTATTTTTCCCAGAGGAATTGCATCATAGTCAGCAGTCCTCTTGACATTAACTGTTAACAGGGCCACACACAAATTTTCCAGTTCAGGCCTTTTATTTTGTGACTGATGCTGAAAATGTGAGACATTTCTTTTTCTATGACTAAATAGGTGTGAGAGATCTAAAAATATGTTTATCAGTCAAAGAACTCATTGATGGTAGAAATAAACAGTCCTTTAGCATAACTAGGTGTAACACAAGCCAATTGGATTTCCTTGTATTTGTGGGGGGGTTGGATGGGTCCCCCGCAGGGACCATCTGCTGCAGTCAGTTTGTGCTAATGGATAATGGTGACAGTTTGTGCTGTGAATTAACGGTTGAATTTCTTGTTTCATATAACTCCTACTGTATTTGACTTTCTGGCACACTGAAGCACAAATCTGTAGTTTCTTTTCTTCCATCTTCCATAATTTTGGAACAAATATGGCATATACCACTAATATTAAGCTGCACAGAAATATGAATGAATGTAACCACAAAACCAATAATTTAGTAAAGTATACTCACACATACAGCTGAATTAGACCCTGAGCCATCAGCTGTTCAAACCATAAGAGCTTCAAGTGTAACGGAAAAATCCACCCAACTCATTCAGATAAGCAGCATATTAATGCCACATTATCAGCAGCATTACTCTCATTTGTTATTTATCTTCTAACCAATTATTGTTAATATGCAGTCGTCAGTGACAGCAAAATTCAGACGAGACAACACGCAAAAAACAAGTTTATCAGTAACTCTCTGGGCAGACAACACGGAAGTAACACGTTGGAGCGCTTTGACGTTTAGGTACTGTAAAGTCTTTACTATCCCGTAATGGAAACGCTCTCTGGGAAAACTGAGCAAAGCCAAATCGAGCTGGTCCCACATAGTGGAATATCTAGTTAACATATGTCATGTCTAGTTAATTTCATCCCTGAACGGAGTTTTGCGGATATTATGTTTTTGGTCCAACTGCTACCGCCGGATATCCTTTGTGTGAACGTGATAAATTGAAAAATTTTCAGTTTAGAAATTCCATATTCATCATATCAATGAATATCATGGAGATGATATTGATTCGATTTTGGACAAGTTACTATTTCTAGATTGCCCACAAGGGGCACTCAAAAGTTTAAAATCACTAAACACTCTTTTGTTCATATCTCTGGAACTATTTGTCTGATTGACTTCAAATCAAGTGCAAATGAAAGGTCATGACCTGGGGACGCCTGACGTCATTAAGGATTGGGGCCATTCAGGGACATACCCCTAACTGTTACTTCCAACGACGTAAGGCTAGTTGTAAATTAGCTGTCTCTATGACAGAAGTCCATCAGTCAGTACATTGGAACAACTGAAGCTTAAAATCCACATTTTAAGGACACGTGAGGTCTGCATGAACGGAGGTGTCCAATCTGTTCCTTTTAATGTGGGGCATCATCACAGATAAATCACATCAAAATACCTTAAAAAGTGTGTTTTCAGCTTTGTTAAATTTACCATGATCTGTTTCAGTGTAATGTGTTTTGACCAGAAAACTTCAACATCTAACAGAACTAGTTAGAAGCTACACGTTGGTGGGAAGAGAGTGAAAAACTTGACTCCTAATCTGGGGGAAATTTGTGTAGTTTCATTTATATGAACACTTAAAATACAGGTTGTACATGATCTTTTAGTGTTTTTTGGAAGTTGGGCTGGGTGATCAGCCAATATCGATATTTATAATAATCGAAGTTTAATCATTATGTCATTCAGAATTCTAATGCTGAGAGGAAGTAGAAACTACAGTTAATAGTGGTTTTACATTATTGGTAGAAGATGAAATATGTAAAACATGCAACAAGACAAAAAGGACGAAAAGATGAAACAAGGTTAATCCAAGTTTGCTCCACATCAGAATTTTTGACTTGACGTTTTTTAATTAGACGCATACAAAGAATGCATATATCTCCCCTAGTAGCAAGTAGGCCTATTTGGAGTAGAATTATAGGTTTTTCCACTGCCTGTGGATTTAGTAGAAGCTTTAGCATGACTTTTTTTCAAGGAAATTCATGACATGATGTAGAAAAGGAATTTCATAGGACCCTGTATGTTTTTCAGATTATAAGATAACTTTATTTTTTGGAGTTTTTGTTTGGACTAGTACAAGTTAAAACACAAACTAGTTTATGTGCTAGTACAAACTGAAATATGAGTGTAAGTTGAATATACGACTTATTAGTGTTGTAAAGTGTGTGTGTGTGTGTGTGTGTGTGTGTGTGTGTGTGTGTGTGTGTGTGTGTGTGTGTGTGTGAGACTGCTGCATCACTAGTAAACTAAGCCACTGTCTGGATCCGTCTTTCTGTGATGCTCAGTATTAGCCTGTTGTCGGTATGAAGTATGGCTGTTGGCCGTTTTTCTTGAGAAAAGGGCAGTGATGATGATGATGATGATGTGGAGGAGGAGGAGTACATTTTTGTAGAGCTCTTGCACATTCCATCCCTTCACTCAGCAGCTGCCAAAGGGCTGCAGCTCTGTACCTGTCACTCTGATGCAGAATGTATCTGATCATAGCTGCCATTTTGCTGAAATACTACAATTCAGGCAGATTTTAACTGTCTCTGACTCCCACTGACTCACAGTTTTTCTTTCAGCCTTATTCATGTTCAGTAGTTGTCTTCCGTATTATTCAATAAATCTAGTCCAGGAGCTACTGAATGAAGCTGCTGTCTGCTTGTAGTAAATGTTGGTTCAGTGGTTTATTCCTTCAGTGAAAGTATGGCTGGGCTATAAGGCTTAAAAATAAAATCTCTGATTTTTTCACAAAAAATTCAATTTACTTCTGTAAGAGTGGATGGTTAGAGTGGAGGAGACTGAAGGAGGTATGCATGGACCGGAGGCGGTGTCGGAGCCGAACTGGAGCTGAACTGGAGCTCAAGACGGAGCCGGGCGAATTATTGCTGTGCAGCTTTTGGGAATCTTCGGGAACAAACATTGCGTGTGCCAGTATTCTGGCGGCGTGGCTTCGGGGGGATGTCTGAAGAAAAGGGTTTAGACTGTTGAATAGTGTATTTTCAAAATGTAGCTTGCTCGTACCCCACCTTTAAGGAAATGAGGGAAGTTGCTCTGGAAGCTCCTGGGGCAAAAGGTGCGCCGTAGAAAGAGGAGGGGAAAAAAAGTTGAATTTTTGATTTTTGAAATGGTCCGCAACAAAACACTCGAACTAATCAATAAAATCGATATATCGCCCAGACCTAAGTCAAAGCCTCTGTGTGTTTGTGTGGCGATGCACACATCTCTGCCTTAACATTCCCATTTCCTACCATGCATAAGAATATGTCACTCTCAATAAGCTGCTCCTTCCTAAAAGTCCAAGTTAGAATAATGCAGTAAACCTGACGTAGATCTGTCATGGTTTAAGTGGTGATTCATGGCGTTCCTCTGTTTTCCTGATGTATATTCAGTCGCTAAAGCTCAATGACCTTCTACATGCTGGACATTCCTGTCCTTTAAATTCCACTTTTCTCACATATGTTATTTTTAAGAAATTTCTCAAAATATGTTTTGTTTCCCAGAGGCACTGTTTACGGACAGCTGCTCCTCCTTTGTGCTTGGTCACATATCTTCCCTCCTCCCTCCAAATTTCTAAAAAGACATGTTTGTTTTCCTCAGGGATAGGTCGAATACAGGCCAAGTCCCTGGGCAATCTTTCCAGTCTGACGGGAGAGGACCTCCCTCTTCCGGCCGGCTGGACCGTCGACTGGACGATTCGTGGTAGGAAGTACTACATTGACCACAACACTAACACTACACACTGGAGCCACCCTCTGGAGAGGGAGGGGCTCCCCCCAGGCTGGGAGAAGGTGGAGTCTGCTGAGTTTGGGGTCTACTATGTGGATCACATCAACAAGAGGGCGCAGTATCGTCATCCCTGTGCTCCCAGGTGCAGTATGTCAGCAATGTGGACCCACACCAAGGTCTTGTAGGCATTCACATTAGCATTAGCCATCACACACCACTGTGGATGACATAAGCCCCTTTTCCACTGCACTTCTGTCCCGGGAATATTTCACCTTTATTCTGGAACAGCGTCTGTGTAAACAAAATGGTGGGATCATCTGGTCCCACCTCTGTCATGGCTCTGTAACGCCTCTGGAGGGAGTAACAGCTGTGATAAAGGTGGAGTCATGATTCCAGAATGCTATGTAAAAGGAACGCCTCTCATTCCACAACCAAGGTGTGACGTTTTGATGACGTATTACATGTGTGACCTGCACACCAGGGGGATTAAAAAATGAGCATGGACCATGTACAGTAAACAAATATATCAACGAGACCAGAAAGATGTCTAACTGGGTAGATGCAGAGATCCACGAGCTGTTCGGGTAGAGGACTCTATCCATGCTAACACTTGTGGAACGATGAAAGACGGACCGACTCTGGAGAGGTTAGCAATGCCACTATGCTCAGGATATTTCCGACACACAAGTAGTATGTCACACTATATGCTGCCCTTTGATTCAGGAATGCAGGTCTGCTGTGTAAAAGTCCATCCTGTCTCACCTCTGTTACTTGTTTGGCTTGGCTGTGGAACTCGGTCACTGATGGCAAAAAGGTGGAATCACCATCTCAACTTTTTTCAGGAATCTCTGTGTAAAAGTGGCTTTAACTGTTGGACATGTCAACTACTACAGTTAGAATAGTTATAACACACTGAAAACTGGCCACCCTTCTGGATGTAGTGACCTCATTGCTTATCAGCTGATCCTAAAATGTGGTGTGCGTGTACTCACTGTGGGGTACATATGGTATGGAACACCCCCCCCATATAACCCTCCCCCAATTCCACAATCTCTCTTCTTAGTCAGATCATCGATACATTGTAATTATTCAAAATCTAATATCGATAAAAGTTCAATTTATGGACCAGCAGGGCGATACACTATAATAAATAGCATAGGCTGGAGTGTTTTATAAATCGGGTTGGATAGGCTAAGACTAAGACTTTCAAATGAGTTAAAATTTGGCTTAAGTTTAGGATTTAATCGTAGACATCAATTAAAAATAGCTGCGACTCTTCTTCCTCTGCCTGAGTCTCGAGGAATCTGATTATTTAGGTGACTAGAAGGAGTAGCTTCATTTAAGGACACACTCCTCCTTACAAAGCAAGGTTTCTGTTCAACAGAATACATCTATATGATAATCTGATATTATATCAATTGGGTGGGTGGGGGGGGGGGGGGGTGATAAACTTGGCCATAATGAGAACAGCGTCATTCCAAGTGTGATGTATGTCATCTCCTAATAAGACCGGGTTTTCCCCCAAATGTCCGCCAATTGTCCACAAACTGTATGTCATTGTCAGGACACCATGTAGACAGCCAGCCATTGAGTGAAGAACGTGTCTTCACTGGTCAGATTAGATAGGGAGTCTGACGTACTTTTAGCATAGGTACACACCGATTCAGTATTAATTGTGGTGACCTCCAATTGGCATAACCAGGAGTCATTACCATCTATACGAATTACTATCTTACGATATTTACATCTATCCTTAGCCAGCAGTTTTAAATAGGATTTGCTGTTGCCTGCTCTGACTCCTAGAATGCATTTAACGATGGTCGCTGATGTCTCTAACTTTACGTTCCGTACAATAGAGCTGCCATTGACCAGAGTTTCATTCTCCGTGGGTGTGTCACTGAGTAGGGAAAACTCGTTGGAAACATGAAGTCAAAATCACTATTAAAGTAAAAAACTGTTCCCAGAAATGTATTGGAAGCTTTGTTTTGAATAATTTTAGATGTTATTTTATTATCTACACTACACTTTCCCCTTATGTGTGCACAGATATGGTGCTTTGTTGTGTTTGTTGAAATCCTTTATGAGTTTATAACACACATTAAAATGTTTGTCTGTTATCAGTCAGTTGAGTTTTCCTTGATACACATGCAACCCAACATGATATCAAGTACATTGGACCAGTAAAATAATATTTATATCCCCAAACAGAGTTTTGGGGATATTATGTTTTTGGTCCGGGTGCTGCCGCCAGCTCCGCCGGACATCCTTTGTCTTAACACGATAACTTAAAAAATATTGGATTTACAAATTCCATATTTTCCATATCAATGAATACCATGGAGAGGAAGAACTGATTCGATTTTGGATGATTTACCATTTCTAGATTGGCCACAAGGGGCTGCTCAAAAGTTTAAAATCACTAAATACTCTTTTGGTCATATCTATGGAACTATTTGTCTGATTGACTTCAAACCAAGTGCAAATGAAAGCTCATGACCTGGGGATGCCTCATGTCATGACATCATTAAGGATTGGGGGCATTCGGGGATATACCCCCAGCTGTTTCTTCCATGTGGCATAAAACCTAGATTTGTAATTTTTTTAAACTTTATTTAAAAAGGTTTGTCTTTAAGAAAACATTCTTACAATGCCACCCTGGCAGGACAGAGCGGAGCATATAATAGCATAAAAATGACAAAAAATACAAAATGATTAAACAGACACTAAAACTAGAAATAAAATAGACATAAAAGATATGTAAGTAGCAGCACGTATCTGTTAAAATGTCCATAATACTTTTCTTAAATGTAGAAACTCAAATAAAATTGTCCAGTTTCAGTTATTTTGAAGCACATTCCAATCTTCCAGTGCTGTTTATTCAAAAGATGATCAAACGATGACACATTTTATGATGGGTATTTTTAGTGTAAGGAGTAGTGGTATAATTACATAGTAAGCAGTACATAATGTCAACTCCAAACTTTAAGATAAAATTACATTATGAAAATATTTATGTCTACAAACTATACTTTAAAAAATGTAAACCTGAACAAACTGAAATTTATTGAGAAAAATAAGTGCAAAGCAACAATATTATTCCTCATCTTATTATTTACACATTCACATTAACTAAAATGATTTTGACACCATTGATTATTAACAACGGAGTTACATCTTTGCATTTCACAAATTCATGCTGAGCTGGATTGGACTCTTTGGTGAGCCAGATTTGGCCCGCAGGCCATGTGTTTGACACCCCAGCTCTAAGAATAGAGTTTTAGGAACCAAAACAGTTGGTGAGTCCCAGAAGCCCCTGATACACCTGTTACAAAGGTCAGGTACAAACAGAGGAGACATGAGGTCTGTAGGAGATTTAACATGTAACCTATGACACCAACAATACAACATAAGTTCTTCTTCCCTGGTGCCGTCAGTAATAGTACCTCTGTAAACTAACCAATAAGATTAGCCACAGACATTCATATCCATTTGTATTTTTCTCTTTCTGTGGTTTCAGCGTGCCTCGCTATGATCAGCCCCCCCCTTTACCACCTCCTGTCACCTACCAGCCCCTCCCTGCAGAACGGAACCAGCCCGTCCTGGTTCCAGCGAACCCCTACCACACAGCAGAAATTCCAGACTGGCTACAGGTCTACGCCCGCGCACCACTCAAGTAAGTACCACACTGAAGACGCTCAATAAGTATCTGATAGTATCAAAATAGAACAGATAGTACACAGCAAACTGCATCATCTCACAAATACAGCTTTTACAGTGGTGCTCTGTCAGTCGGTATCATATTAGACATCTTTTTATTTAGCACTGAGTAGCACACTCAGAGCAGATGATTATCACATGGTCTTTTCTCTATCAGTGTTGAAACAGAGGAGAAGTCATTCATCTGATTTGTGTTTTTAGAGGCTCACTGCTCTCACACACTTTAACAAGTCTTTCCTGTTTTATTTGAAACCACTTGAGCGTTGGTGTTGGTTGAAATCATTACATTATAGTTCCTGATCCACAAAAGCTTTCACTTGATCCAAATCATGCGACTATTAATATCCAGGGGTGTGATTCTTCGGGATAAATCTGGAAATCCGGCTTTCCCAACCTGAAAATGAGGCTCTAAACATAATGGCCACTCCGTAAGTAGCACTACCTACACCTATATAGGTGCACCCTATATTTTCCTGCTTTTTTGTCCTATGCCAATCAGACCTATGAATATCATTCTCATAAATGTATGACTTAAATTCTGGAAATGAGTTTTCCCTTTGAAAATGACCTTCAATTTGTCCAACTCCATTCTTGTTTGTCAGAATGCTGTCGTCTTGTAACACATGAGTATGTTTCATGGTAAATCACTGCATGTTTATTAGGGGTGTAACAGTGCAATCGTTTGCACCAAACCACTTTTGGTTCAGGGCCTTTGACACAATAGGGAGGTGTACTGAACGAATACATGTAGCCTATCTGAAGAACACGAGCACCTGGCCCCCCACCCCACTAGTCTCGTTCACTGTAGAAAAACATATCAAGCATCTATCGAACCCAAGACCCCTGTACTGAAAAAGTACCGAACCAAAATTTTTCTGTAGCACTAGACCCCTAATGTTCATGTTGTTCACCACCCACAGACCATCTAGACTGTGCTTTGTGGCCAGTGCGTCCAGCTCTTCAGTAAGAAAAATATCTATTCTCTGTCCTAAAAGGGGCTAGAAGTTGCTAAATGACATCATCACCTAATTTGCATAACTGGAAATGTGCATGTAATTGTAATGAACAATGGAGGAGAGAGGAATAACATTGTGGGAGAGACAAAAAGTAATTATAAAAATACTCTTAATATGTTTAGAACTACAAATAAACTATACTGTGTCAATTCCAACTGTCCTTTATCCGGGCTGTGGGACCGGCTAAAGTCACCCACAAAAGACACTCTGGAGGAGTTACTTGGGTTAGTTATTTACTTGTTTGTTTTGCTTTTAGCTTAATTTTCTTCAGTTTGGTTTGGTTTTTACCCCTCGGCCAGCTTATGGCCGAAGGAATATTGTAACCGCTTTGTCGTCAGCCTGTCCATTCAACCAAGTAATGGCATTTTCTGAAGAATGCATGGAGATATCTGCACCACATTTTCACAAAGACAATCTAAATTATAGAGCAGTAACTTTCAACAGAATCTTACACTATATTTGGCTGAGGGGGATTAAAAGTCCATTATGTTTAACCTCATGGTCCACTTAGAAGCCTACTTGTCACAGTAAAACATGAACACTTTAAACCATAAGGCAAGGCAAGGCAAAGTTTATTTGTATAGCACAATTCATACACAGGGCAATTCAAAGTGCTTTACAAAAATGG
>JAPTYQ010000016.1:1317125-1345621 GCA_029814465.1 Ostorhinchus cyanosoma | reverse complement strand
GATAGATAGATAGATAGATAGATAGATAGATAGATAGATAGATAGATAGATAGATAGATAGATAGATAGATAAAAGCTGCATGTGAAGAACCTGTGTAGGAAATTTCAAAGGAATCCAGTGAACAGCATCTGAGAAATTGGTTGGACAAAATCTTGGACTGACAGATGGAAGAATGGACAGAATTCTTGGTACATCTATACACCCAGCAGCTGGCAGGTATAATATAAAGTATGTCGTTTGGAGTTATATAGTGGTGAAGTAGCAGAAACAACCAACTGAACACCTCCACAGTTCCATCTAAGTCCTCTGTTATGAGGGTTGGTTTATTTTCATTTAACCTCAGCAACAATCGTTCTTACAATATCTCTAATTATTATTATTATTTATTTTTTTTTTATCTTCAATTATTTAAGTGTTTCTTAGATGTTCACTATAAGTTCCAACATTGTACAGTGACAAATGAACTACTGGTGAGGTTTAGAAAACATACATATTATCAAATGTTGCTCTGAAGGTCAAACTGGAATTAACTTAAGAACTAAATGGATTTAGAATGGATGGCATTAATGGGCCCATCAACCTGTTCAAAGTTTGTACTTTTTTCAAGAACATTCATGATCTAAACTGGGAAGATGTGCACAACTGGACTTAAAAACACCCAATGCACAGGAACAGCCTAATGAATAGATGGAAATGGCTTATTACAGCTAGACCGCCTGGCAAGTCTGGAAACTCAACACAACTTTGGACGGTTCAGGATTATCAAACACACATAAGGAGAGTTTAGACACTATCATCATTATTGTCAATCATCTAGAGGGAAAAATGCCTTTGCTCATTTGGCTGCAGGGCTGTCTGAGCACAGCAGGTTATGGTCAGGAGGAAGTCCTAATGTAGGATTTTTAGGTTTTCCTTCCTAAAAATGCTGTTCTAGCAGGTACCGGCTTTTCCGTCTTTGCAAACCACATGTGACCTGTATCCACGATTGTGATTGGTTCAGTCTGAATGGGGACAGACCCAGACAGATGTGTCTGGTCAGAAATCTGCTGCGTAAGACTGAAGCTGATTAGGTCAATCTAACGACAGAAATAGAATTCTGTGTTTATTAGTTTATAATCACACCAAAATAAGAATGACTGTGTTTTCATTACATCATAATGAGCTTCATATCTACAGAGGGAGCAGTTTGCAATGAGAACCAGAGTTAAGTTCCCCTCTTAAAAAAACTAAACAAACACAACAGTCAAAACAAGCACAGATTTTTTGATGAATTTAGGGTATTCAGTTATTAGGAATCTGCAGATTCACTGCTGGATGAAACTGAATATTACTGATGTCATACGGCAGCGTTTGTCTCAGATTGTTGAGGCTTTTAGTTGGGGTTTTGTTTCATCTCTTCCTGTTTTATTTTGGTGAAGGGGCTCATCTTCCTGTTTTGTCTGCACTCTGTCTTGTCTTTGTCTGTCATTCCCTACTGCTCCTGTTCATGACCCACACCTGATTGGATCCCTGTTCTCCTACATGTTCTCCTCCCTCCCTTGGTCTGTTATCAGCGTGTTGTTCAGACCTCTCGATTTTTGTATCTTGTCCTTGAAATTTCCCCTTGTGAGTGTTGTGCAGTTAGGCTGTTTTTTTGTTTTTCGATTTTTGTTTAGTCTGATTATTGAGCTCTTTGCTCCCTCTTTTAGTTATTATTTTCTGAGCTTGGCTCCTTTCCTTAGTTTGTAGAGGTTTTTTTGCTCCCTCCTTCAATTCCTGTGTTTTTGTACTTTGGATATTCTTGAGGACCTTGAACGACACAATAAAATCATTGAAACCAGCTCTTGCCTGACATTCTGGTGCATTTGAGTCCACGCCAGTGAGTCGTGCCATAACAACTGAAGCCTGACTGAAAATGAAATAAACAAAAAAAACAAAACTAGCACAAAATACGCAGTAATTTGTTAACTGAAATCAAAATCACGTTGCAAAAACAGGAAAATAATGTGATGCAAGCTAAATAAAAAACAAAAAAAACCCTGAATTATAGAAAATGTACTTTGTTTTACCAATTGTGGGTTTTTTTACCACTGTGTTCTAAAAAGAAGCACAATGAAGTCGACACAGAGTGGACAAGAATAAAATGGCTCTAACAACATTGGACCTTTAAAAGTAACAGAAAACTGATAAATTACAGGAAATCCTGACATCTGTTCTTTCATTCTGCACTTTGCCGCTTCTACAAACCAAGGCTTTCTGCAAAATATACATTTATAAAAGAAAAAACTCTGATGGACTTATGCTGAAGCTAAAATGAAAGACTAAATAAGAATAACAGATAGATGCTAATGTAAAGGTGTTGATGGTCTCATTTCCTATTCTCTGCTCTGACCTTGAAGTACTCCAACAGGCCACGACAGGTGATTTTACTGCCGTTGATCTCCTTCACGTCGATGCTGCGAGGACTGAGCAGCCACGGCACCAGGACCTTCAGGTTATTGATGAACTCGCCATCAATTTCTGGACAATGAACACAAAGGCAACGTATGTGTGGACGTGCAACAGAATGTCTGTGGTATATGAGTAAATCCAACAACAGCAGCAGAACCCTGGAAACCCCCGGCAGCAGCGTGACCTCAGTACCTTTAATTCTTCCATCAAAGTGTGGGTTAGTGGCCACTTTGAGTCCTGGGTGAGGCATCAGGAAACAGGAGATGTTGGTGAAGCAGGAGTGAATGTGTTTGCGGACGTTCTGCAGCTCCTCATGCTGGTTCTCTGAGATCTGCACCACATAGATCCGCACTGATTAGACCGATTCAGCCTGGATCAGTTCAACTCTGAGCCGAACCTCTATTATATTTGACATGTTATTAGTGACACGTTTACCATCATTTAAACTGACCTTCAATCTCTTTTCAAGGAATTTCATGCCTCCTTCCTGTCCATAGGGAAACTCATACGGAAAACTCCAGTCTCGAACGAGAAAAATCATAGACTGGAAAGAAAGACACATGACCCCTGTTCATGATTGCTCATTAACCCTTAAAGACCCACACCTATTTCTTTTTATCACAACTTCCAAATGATACTTTTGTTTCCACTCTCCCAAGCAATTTATTACCATTCATTATATTTCCTTCTGTATTTGACATTTTTCAGTGCAAATGATGTATTTTCCAATATTAAATTTACTGATCACGTGGATGTTCATTAAAGCTCAGAGTAAATTGAAAGGTTTGTAGATCAAACAAGAAAAAAGAACTTTTTCAGTAAAACATATTAATCTTACATAAAAACAAACATCTACAACCACTGTCATTTGTCAAACTACATAAAAAAATATATCTTCTTTACATTTAACCTTTCTTAAGTGATTTACCAGTATTTATAATATTAGCTTGCATCTTGTATTTTTTCTGTGAAAATCAGGTATTGTCTTAAAGTTAATTTATGGATCATGTAATTTACTGTTCATTGTTATTCATTATGTTCTGAACATAAAGTGTCTCCATCCAGTCATTTATCAACTCTGTGGTTTGTAGAAGATGACGGCGTTTCCACGTTCACTACGGAGCCTCTGAATGTACAAAAGGCTCATATCTGATGACCATGAAAAGGTGATAAACTGCATTTCAAACCAATTATTTACATGTATTGACAGGATTATTGGATCAACATGAATTAAACATTTTTCATTAGTACATGCTTTTGGTTGACGGTGGATGTTTGGGTCTTTATGAGTTAAACTCTAGCCCACACAAAAATGACACAAGGTGCTTCAAACACAAACAAAATATAATAATTAGTAATATAACAGCAAATCAGCTACAAATCTACTGAAATAAAATGATGAGTGTTACCTGGAATGGTTTAAGGAAAGTTTCCTCCATTGCAAGTCTTCCGTACTCAGTAAAAAGCTGAAAAAAAAGAATGTGAAATATCTTCAGTGTATTTATTCAAACTGAATTTATTAACTCTAAGAAATTCCATGAACCAAATGTTGAAAACTGCTCAATAATTCAGGATATTAAGTAGCTGTTTGTTCATGTAGACATTTTATTACATTTTTCAAAGCATTTATATTTTCTCTTTCAAGATAAACAATGTTTTGTTTTTTTTTACTGAAAATAGGGTCAAATCTGTTTTAAAATGTTTTTGCAGCACAAATATTGTGGATAAAATCTCTAAAAACTACAACACAGAGTTAAAAACAGTACATATTTTTTGTTTTATATTTACATCTAAAAATGTCTATTTGGAAGGGGTTCAAATGCATGTTAACAGGGTAGAAGAAAACGTCAGAGGCACACAAGAAACAAAGAAAATGGACACGACTATATTTTCACCTGTTTCAAATGTCTGCTTAAAAACAGGATATTCTTATTCTAATCATGTCATGGTTTTAGATCTTGTGGAATCTTCACTGAGGACATGATAACATTAACGCATACATCAATAAAAAGGTATGAGAAATAATACAGTAATATATTGATGATGAAAGGCTGATATTATACATGTATAATTTTAGAATCTGAATCATTCAAACATTGGGACAAAGACTTCAGTAAATAGTAAGAACGACCCAGACAATGCTATGGAAAAGTATTTACCCATTCCTGATTTCTCACATTTTTACATATTTGTCACACTTGAATGTTTCAGATATTCAAACACATTCTAATAATAGACAGTGATGATTTTCACTGGACTGTATAACATGTATCGATGATGTGTAGAATAAATAAATGCACAGACCTGTAAGTGCTGCAGGTCGTCTTCCTGTACATTCTGGGAGATATTGTAAACCTAAATACACACACACACACACACACACACACACACACACACACACATATGCAAACAGTTATTCAATGCAGCTCTAAGGGAAAAATAATCCCACATGCCGGATGCATAAATAAGTGACTGTAAAGCACACAAATGATGTTCAAATATTACAGAAACGTAAGCAGCTGGTCTGCTGTGTTGGTGGTGGGGCATAAACATATAGACTCTGGGTCTTGTTACCTGCATGGAGCTGATCATGGTGCTCAGAGCGAACACCGTGGCTGAATCTCTGAGTGTCGACTGGCTGTCAAACGTGCCCTGGGTGTCCATTAGCAAAACAGCAACCTGAGAAAGCAGACACATGAAGACAATGACCTGTGGGATGGGTGGCGATGAGTTTGATTTTATTTATTTATTTATCCTTTATTTATTCAGGAGGGTCCCATTGAGAGACCAGGAAGATCAGCTCAATGAGATCAACTGAGAGCATTTAACTCAAAGACAAAACATAGCACATATTTTTTATTTTTGCAAAAGCTGAAAAACAATACACATCAATAGACTTTCTTTGAGACAATAACAAGGATTAGGATAGAAATGGGAGGAAAACCCTGCTGTGATGCAGAATCAATGCCACTTTATTGCACAAAAAATTTGCATTACAGTCAATGGTGAGACAAGTGCTTGTGCCTTCACTCACACAATGGTTAGTTTAAAAGAAAATTCATATATATACGTGTGTGTGTGTGTCTGTGTGTGTGTGTGTGTGTGTGTGTGTGTGTGTGTGTGTGTGTGTGTGTGTGTGTGTGTGTGTTTGTGTGTGTGTGTGTGTGCGCGCGCATGTGTTTCATTATAGTCCTGTTTGACTCTAATGAGGGACTGGACAGACTGTAAATATACCGTACCTTCCTCCCATCTGGTTTGTCCACCAGGAAGACCTCGCTCCAGATCTGGATCCCTGTGGTCTCCCTCTCCGAGCCCCCCCTCCAGGAGAAACCAGTTAACGGCTCATCAGCGTCTCCAAGCCAGCTGTCGGACGCCTGAAACACACAGTGAGCCCGTCTATTCACACATCTGTTATACATCCAGTCGCCCAGAGGGTCTGGATCCCCTGTAGAATCCCTTCAAAAACAAATCACAGAGGCTCCAACATTAAACTTGAGAGGAAATCCCAAATATTAGGTCTGTGTCCCTACTGGTTTAGACACTCCAGCCCTCTTTTAATGCTGATGTCCATTACTAGTTTGATGCTACATCTACAGCTGTGAAACCTTGTAGTTCTATATGTTCCAATAGAATTCAACCATGAAATCAGATCTGGGTCAATTTGATCCACCCGTCCTCCCAGAAGGCTCCAAATTCAACACAATAAGCAACTTCCCCAATTAAATATTAGATAAAACGTTCATAGTTTCCTGTTTCTATTTATGATGCATCAGACCATGTTCAATAATCATATTTATTACTGTTACACCCAAGTCAAATAGTTCATAAATCATGACAAAGGAGTAGAAAATGTTCCCAACCTGCTCAGATTCATTTTGTTCTTGGTAGTTCTTTTACGTTCAACTGGACTAGTTTTCCTCTTTTGAAAATGTTTGTCTGTCATCTAAGAGACTTCAGTTCTTCAATGCTCAGATTCACCTTCTCAGACTTACGTGGTTGTACATGTAGCGCAGCATGAAGTCCATGAGGAAGGACTTGCCCTTGCGAAAAGCTCCAGCCACAGAGATTGCCACCACTTCTCGGTCTCGGACGTCCTCCGCCAGTAGGATGCGGCTCAGCGCCGCCTCATCCAACTCAAAGGTGTGGTCATCTTTAACCAGCAGCACCTGAATGGGACGAGCCCTGTCGTCAGGCTCCTCCTCCTCCGAGCTCCAGTCGTATACATTTTTATCACCGAGGGACCCTGAACAACCAATCAGAGGGAAGAAGAGCGGGGTTTAGATCCAAATGGAAAGAACTGCTACTCATCCCATTTACATGCACACTAAAAATCTGATCATTATCTGATTTGTGGCGTATTCAGATTATCCGAGTGATCACGTAAACACTATAATCTAATATATTTCATCAGATAACAGCAATAATCTGATTAAAAGAAATCAAATTAACACGCCTGAATTTCTTCTGAATACTCTGTCTTCCTGCATGTATACAAGTTAATCTGATTTATTTTTACATCTTTTACATCAAAGCATGTGTAAAAACAATTAAAATTGTAATAAACAGAAGTGATGAAGTCAAACGTGAGCAGAAGACAATAAGTTTGAGTCTATCACATACTCTAAAAGGAATCCAATATTGGGCTGAAACGTAAAACAGGGTTTTTTGATTATTGCATTTCTGAAGTGCATGTAAATGCATCAGACGTAAGTATTTCAATTATCTGATTATTGCCAGTTATCGGACTTTTATGTTCACGTAAACAGGCTCAATGTTCTTTACTGAACCTCCAACTAGACCTCAGTGGCAAATACTGTCAGTTTTCCTCCAGCTTTAGTTCCTTTACCAGGCTTTCAATCCCTTCCAGTCCAGTGAAAACAATGCATCTCCAAGTGTGTTCACTTTGATGTTTTGTCATGAACTGAGGTACGAAGCGTGTCCTTTATGCACTGGGAAAATGTCCTTTTCCAAGCTACATATATGGTCTTTCCAAGTCAAGTGAATTAAAGCCATTTATGGATATTTTGATTAAAAGTTGGAGCTAAATCTTGAATGAATGAGAAGCTGGAACTTCTTGACAGTGATGAGGAAATGTCTTACACTGCCTCCACATGCTATAGGAAAAATGATTCTTCCCACTTGTGAATTCAAAATTGCGAGTGCAAAGTGTCCAAGTGCTTTTGCTGTCATAATGAAATGAAAGAAGGCTGACACAAAATTTATCGTGACCTGCTACCAGGGTAAAACCGTTTTGGATATGCTGCTCATCGTTACAGTATTTTTTTGCTTGCTTGTTTGGGGTGTTTTACATATTGTATGATATAAATGTGTAAAATCATCAGCTAACAGCAGCAGAATGTTAATAAAAACATTGTTTATTATTGGACTTCATTGCTTTCCACCACATTGAAAAGTTCAAAGGTTATTTTCATCTCTGCAACTTGTGTATTACATTTTTTTCTCAGTTCTCCAGTGGAAAAAAACAACATGAGGGAGCATTCATGTCCAATTTTCGAGTTTGTAACTAGTATTTACCATAATTCCCATAGCACGTGAAGGCAGGACTAGTGTCCATTAGAAGAGGAAACAGGAACGTTGAGTCCATTACTCCTTCCTGTTTGCTCTGGATCGATAGCATTGCCTGCGAGCTTGTTAATACTAAATCATGCTCTCCTTCCTCCTGTTTGGATCCAGTGAGATCATGTTCTTTTAGAGCGTTTTTCCCGCTGATCTTACCAGGCAGTGACTCAGTATGTTTCCAATCTCTGCTGCCTCATGTCCGGCGTCCAAATGCATCACCATCCTCATGGAGCCAATGGACGCAGGCCAGTGTTTCCAAATCTCACTCATACTATTATGTATAACTTACAGTACAACAAGAGCCGCAAAAGCCAGACAAGATTTAGGAGTAAAAACAAGGGAGAAGGTTCTCAAAGACACCCCATAGCCCAGTGAGGGAGTCAGGGTGGAGATTTTCAAGAATACAATTATATTAGTTAGAGATTGATAATAAAAAATGATGTAATACATTTTTATATTGTGATTAATATTACAGTGATTGTTTATCTTTATTTTCAAGGTTTAATTTGTCTACATTTTCTGCTGAAAAGACCTATTTCAACACGAAAACTCAACAAAATTAGAGTGTTGTGTCACCTTTAGTGTCAATTATGCAGTTTTTATCTTGTTATATTTCTTATAATATTTTCATTTTGTTACATCTTTAAGCTGATTTTCATCTTTGTTATGTCTGTTAGATTGTTATATTTGTTGTTTAATCCTTTACATTTTATAATGTACGTATGCAACAAAGTTTTGCGTAATCCCATCAATGCAAACAAGCATAAAACATCAGTTCTATCTTCTAAAAGTGCTTAGTGCTTATAAAATGTACTAAAAACAGCGTGAACATTGAAACAACATAAAATGTACATTGCTTTTGTGTCGTGTCTCTGTATTGTTTTCATCTTGTTGCATCTTTAATGTTGTAGTTGTCTTGTTGTGTGTTTGATATTCTTTTGATTTTGTGTCTTTTACATACTTTATGCTATTTTTCCTCTTATTCTGCATTTTCCATCATTAATATTGTGTGTATTTTCTTATGGTTTGTCTTTTGCATTGTTTGTACTTTGTTCTATCGTGCATCTAAACTTGCTGCATCTTTTTTTTTTCATCTTGTTGGTTGTTTTACAAATGATTTAAAACTACAATTGAACATTGTGTTTCTTCCACCTTCACTGCTCATCATTTCCTTTGTTGTGACAAATGTTTTCAACTGATATGAGAATCCATATGATAACATTTTCCTGTAGGTTTTATAAAGGCTCTGGAGCAGATGAAGGGGAGGAACAGGCAAAATTTGGGGGCTTGTTTAAAGATTTATATGGGTTGCCAAGAATGCACAGTGAATAATTTAAGAAGGAATGATTCTAGGTTTCCTTTCAGGCCTGAACAGAAGTAACAGTTTTGGACTTCACATCTCCTGCAAAGGCCTGCCTCACCCACAGCATCAGCCTGGTTCACCTCATCATCATCATCATTATCATCATCATCATCATCATCAGCTGCTCTTTAAACTGTGGACGATGTCAGAAATACTGCCTTCCCCAAGTGGGTCACATCAGATCAGCTCTATGATGGCAAACAACAGAATTCCCCCCTTTTTTTCTACTCACTCCTACCAGAGCATTAGCCTTTCCCCTCCTGCAGGCCTGTTTTTAAATTGATCATGGGCCATAGACTGACAGCTCTGACAGCAATGGTGCTGACTGTTATTCTAATCATGGTATTGGGGGTATAATGGTGGCAGCAATAATAACTAGGAAACAGATAAAGAAAGGATGAAAGTGATGAGTGATGACAAGCTATTTACTGATGCAATATGACTAAATATCAGGCCAGATGCCCCACAGACTTTAATGAGGCGCATTTTTTATACAAACGTACCAATCAGCAGGTTATTTACCGATGATATAATATGATAAATGATGATATATGATATTAAAAGCCTGTTTACTTATACTTGAATAGCCACAGGCCCAGTATTCGTTCAACTGCCAGCAAACACACACGTTTTCGCCCCAGCTGGCATGAGCATTAGAAATAAGGAAAAATACAATAAATACAGTACAGTATCAGCTGTGTTATGAAATGGAACAAAATCAGCTGCCTGTAATGGAGTCTAAACACCTAATTGGCTGGATTGCTAACACCCCTCGTCTCGGCAGGAATAAAAAAAAATTGATCCAGGAAGCGTGAAAAATGCAATGTACGTACACTCACCCCAGCTGTCTCTGTCCTTACGCTGCTTCGCCATCATCTGTCCTTATGAGCCACTGGTTTGTCCGCAGATGTAAAACCCTATTCAGCAGTCATGAGTGTCGGGCTGGGAGGATGCCCCGATCTCCACCGAAACGATGCTCGTATCGCAGGAGAATGATGATGATGATGATGATGATGATGGTGGAGCCTTTATTCCTGTAGACCTGCGTGGCTGTCATGCGCCGCCAGGGGGCGCTGGTGTCTGTTATCCTCTGTTTTTTCAAGGTAGTAACTTCATCAATTACTTTTGGTGCAAAGGATATGTTCTGTTGAATATCCTGTAATGACAAGCAGAGTGTGGGTCTTGGACTCGGCCGTTTTCTTTCATTGGTCTGCAATACAGTGCCTGCATTACCGCATATGACCAGCAGATGGCAGCAATTACACAAAATCCGGAGTTGTGCTGCCTCTGGGCGTCACTGGAAAAGAGTAAACAAACAACAGGATGTCACAACAAAGGGCGTAGAAAATCAGTTGAAATGGAAATAGAAGGAATATGTGGAGGAAATAACTTAGATTTAACTTTGGTTTTGTTAATACAGGCATGAAGCAGCAATACCAACAACAGGGTTCAGTTTGTGATCAAATACAGAAGAGAGCCAACATAATAACAAAGAAGGAACAGGGTAACTCGGGAGTAGATGAAACAACAAAATGTAAAACAAAAATGAGGATGAGTTCAAATACTTTTGAATTCCGTGAAAATAAAATAGATTTTTTTTAAATCAAACATTCAACTATGAATGCTAGTCAAATTTAGTTATTTTGTCGTATATTTATTGTGGAGCCTTTTTATATGACGGTTCACAGAGACTCTAAGTAATGTCTATGTTACTGGGACTGAAATTCAAATGAAGCTATCTGTTACACCATTTGGTTGTTTGTGAGCTAAATTGAATTGATCAAAATTAACATCTGAATCCCAAGAGTAAACATTATCATTTTAACAGTTTTGCCAAAGCGATGATATTCTATGATATTTAAAAGTTCAAACATGTTCAGTCAAAGTTTTAAAACCATGTTTCATAGGATATGTTCTGTTCTGGGGGTTGTTTGTGGTCCAGTAATTGTCAAATACAGCAAAAGGGCAAAGGGAAGCCTGGAGAACTACAGAGGACGGTGCCTTTTTTAGGTTCCACTGCCAAAGACGACGTTACTGAATCTAAGCAGACCATCCACCCCTCAACCACAGCAGGAATTAAGGAAAAGCAACATGTACTTTGCTTTACGAATTACTGAAGGGCCTCTCAGCTGCCTCACACTGTGCTGCAATGCTATAAACTGGTCAGCAGATGGCAGTAGAGAGCGGTGTGGTAACTCCACCCACTGTGACGCTGATGGTTCATCATGGAGTCTCATTCAGGGCGTGTCCCGGGCTCGCGGGCGTCCCTAATCTACAGAAAAACATTCTTCTGTCCCGCCCTTGGACGTACGTGATTGGTATCCGGGGTCGTGGTTGCCAAAGCCTTTGTCTGATTGGTTTGACGTGTTGTCAGTTTAAAAGTGACAGACACCACTAGGCTAACCTGAGATGTTTCGAAAATGAAACTGACTCGTGCCTGACTTCGCCTGGAGGGTAGAAGGAAACGAAAACAAAACGGTTATTTTCGGAAACTCCCTGCGTTTGGCAGCTTTATCCGGACAGTGTGGAGGCAAAGGAACTGAGCGGTAAGAATCCGGTGCGGAGGGATTTGAGCGGCGGCATTTTTTTAGGTAGGAGCGGCAGGCCTGTCAAAGCACGACAACAACACCTGAACCACGGCTCTAATGTTGGCTCTGTTTATGTGGCTTTACCAGCCAGCATCCTCAAACAGACACATATCATGTTTTTTAGAGTAGATGCTCAGCCCTGTGTTCCACGTCTTTGTCAGTAAGGCTTAGCTCAGGTCTGTTACGGTTCTATATTTTACGGAAGACTGAGAGACATATTTGCTCCTTCCTTACAGCTGGGAATGTTGGGTAAACAGCAGGGCTGCAGAGGACACAGGTTACTGGAATGGAGGTGAGTATACTTAGATGTAGTAGTTATAATAGATAACACACCTAACCTGTCAAAAATCTGTTCTATGGCTACAGCTATCGATTATTTTTGTAATCGATGAATTTATCGATTATTTTCCTTGTTTCAGTTCGATTAAACGATTATTTGAATTGGCAAAAAATAAAATTGTAAACTGTGAAAAAAGCATGTCTGAAAATGACAAACAACTTGTCCTTTATTCCAACAAGCACAACACGTATAAAAGTAAAAAAAAAAAATATATATCTATACAGAAATAACAAAAACAACAGTATAAAACTAACAAAGAAATATCTATAAATAGAAACAACAACAAACAAGCTAAATGACATTTACTAATAATATGTGCACTGCAGTCTTCAACACGTCTGGATCCAACTTGCTGATTTACCAACAATTTAAGATGGAACTAACATACATCTTTGAGTTGATCCTGGCGTCATGTGCGTCACAATAAGCGTCCGTGAGAAACAAACCAGTGGAACCAATGCAGCAGCAAAATTAAGGAAATGAAGCTTCAATTCAGGAAAATCATAATAGAATAATTCGATTTGATTTGAGTCAATCCATCGATGAATCTTTTCAGCTGTAGTCTGAGATATCTTTGTACATTATACAAAATGAACTAGGATACATGTCAGTGGAGAGTTTCTCACTGGGACTTATTTAACCACAGAATTTTTTTGTTTTTTAAGTGTATAAACCTTAATCTTTTATGTAAGAATCTATGTTTTTTTTTTTAATTATCATTACTTTTGTTCTTCTCTTCCATCACAGTTATGTCAAACAGATATGTTATATTTAATGTTGGTTCATGTCATTGACTTCACCACAAGTTTTATATTCAGTGTTTTCTTTTATCAGTTACAGAAAATATGACAACCTGTGAACAATACAGTTTATATTTTTCCAAGCTGCATCTACTTGATGTCCAGATTTAATCCTATAGACTGTAACACTATGTTCATGTTTGATTGAGGTATGAAATGATTGCCTTTACCAGAGCAGTGGAGCTTCGAATGTCTTTGTCCGCAGGAAACCAGCAACAGGGTGGTTACTGCTGTGTAACTGATCTTGATCTTAGACCTCACTTCAGAATGGTCCGGCACAATATAGTTTTACTCCAGGCATCAGTAGTCAAGCTTAATACAATTCTGAGCTGCTTTCAACCTTCAAATATCAGGGTCATTACTCATGACTAAAAGTATTTGAGTTTTGATCCAGTAATCCTGTCATTACTCTTTATCAATACACTAATCATGTAAAGATTCTCTGTGTTTCAATGGTATTACAAATGTTTTTTCACATTCAGACATTCTATGATGAATGTAATCACACCATCATGCTGTGGAACATTAATTAAACCCATGTAGTTTCCTCCTCTTAGCCAATAAATGTATGCAACTTGCAGAGAAAATTTAAGGTGAATTTGGAAAACATAAACAAACAAAACATTAAGTGTATTGATCTGTCTGAGTTAGTTAGTTTAGTTTAGTTTATTCATCCATTTAACAGAACATGGCATATACATACATACAGTTCAGATCTCCACCAACATGGGCGAAAAGGTGTAGGCTGAAGCAGCAGCTTATTTATGCCTACCCTATTTACAGGAAAGAAAATTGCAACAAAACAGGATAACAAAATGGTACAGTTTTAAACAATAATAAATGGAACAAATTGTTTTGTTCTAAGCCAAAGTCTTAGATTCATACTTTTAATTGGCTCACTTTATTCTAATATTTTATAATTATTGATTACCTTAGTTTTAATTCATAGTGAAGGGTATCTTATTTTTACTATTATTTTATTTTAATTGTTGTTGTGGGATTAAATAAGTTTACACTTCCTCTCACTCCTTTTCCCATATGTGAATCAAGTCATTTTATAAGGTTTCCTCTTTTCTTGAAATTGGTTTTATTTCTAGCCACTAATGTAGGATTATTTTGTTTATTTTTATTGCATAGCTGAAGTGAACTAAAAACATCAAGGTAGTATATCGTACAATAGTAGTTTGGGGATTTTTTTTTTTTTTTTAATTGCATAACAATATCCATGTTGGTTTTCCTTCCTAATGTAATCTTTGATGATGTTGCTTTCCTCTCTGGTCCAGTTTTCACACCTCTTGCTACTTTTTCTTTCCCCTAGTCTGTAGCACTGGCTTTGACTCGTTTGTGAGGCAGAGGCTGATGTCACTATGGCGCACTTTGACACCGATTATCAGCGCCTGGAGGCATCCTACAGCGACTCCCCCCCGGGGGAGGAGAACCTGCTGATGCATGTGCCCGAAGGAGCCAAATGTATTTAACACATACATCCGATAAGAAATACATAGACGGACCCTTCCATGTTTTACAGTGACAATCATACAGAAACAGCATGACTAATATGCACCAATTTTTTTTTTTTACAGCCCAGTGGCACCACATAGAAAACCTGGACCTATTTTTCCAGAGAATATCCTTTATTCCTGTATTGTATGTGCATCATATTCTAAATGTCTCAAACACCAACTGAACTATTTTTCTTATAGTTTTAGTACTTTGTTCAATTATTATCTACAACAAGATTACAGTTGGGCATTCATCAGAACATGTTTGCCAGAGTGTGGTTTAACTGAACTTGTCTGTTTCAAAGTTTTATGTGTCAGCAACCTGGTATTTTTTCATTCTAAGCAGTGTTACAACATAAATAATTAATGTGTTTACCACTAGTTGTAGACTTTTAGCATTGTGTTGAATGCCATCACACCAATAACATTTTTTTAATGTTCTTGAGTATCTACGCAGTTTGGTTAGTGCCAGAGTTTGGTACCCAGCTCCAAGTTTCATTCACATTATTATTATTATTTACCCTTCAATATTCCTTAACTTCCTGTACGTCTATAATCTGCACCAAAAAAATGGATTCACCTGTATGCTGTTAGGAGAGATCTTTGAACTGGTGTATGTATCTGATTACTCTTCGAACATTTTCAAGCAGTTTGTTATAATGTATTTATCTATAAAAACTAAACATCTTTTTATGTAAATGTCTTTTTTTTAATATCTTCTCAAGTGCTTCTGTTTTCCTTCTCTACACAGTCAGTTGCTGTTTGTGGTTGGCTTCACGGTGTTCCTAGCTAACTGCATTGATTACGACATCCTCTTTGCCAACAAGTCTGTAAATCACACTGATTCATCTAAAGTCACTTTGCCTGATGCCTTTCTTCCAGTGGATGAATGCAGCGCACGGTGAGTTGGACAGTGTATTTACTAGATTGTACTGTGTGCTGGAGGACTTTGTTCATAATGTCATTCTTTTTTTGTACTTTTTTCCAAAATAAATGTTCAAAAAGTATTGATAAAAATAATTTGATTTGTGTTACAATTTTTCTATCGCCACACCATATGTGTCATATCATAATTGCACTGCATTTGATGTTAATTTAGTTAACGAAAGGGCAGTTTGCATTTGGTATAAGAAAACCATTAACATTTAGGCTGACAGGGCTGACACTCACTTGGAATGATGTCAAATCAAATTAAAAGCAAATTAAAATAGAGGATAAAGCAAGTATATAAACAAAATTCATAAATGATAGAGAAGAACAGGCACACAGTTAAGTGTGATAGGTGCAGAAAGGAGACTAGTGTTTGACCATGGATTTAATACAAAATGTATCAATTCAGTGACATATTTGAAGACTATTCCATTTAACTGTGAATTCTACATTTCTTGTCTCCCAGTATCCGACACAATGCATTTATGATCTTTGTGCTGATAATATCTGGAGTGTTTTGGCTTCATCGTCTGGTCAAATTTATTTACAATGTCTGCTGCTACTGGGAGATCCGATCCTTCTACATTAATGCCCTTAAGATGACCATGGTGAGACAATCAACTTCATGCCAGAATATAATTTTAGACCTTTCATTTTTACAAATTTTTCTTAAAATCATCGTCTAGATCTCAGTCGTGACTGTTTCACTTTTCTTTCCAGTCAGAACTACCTTATGTGACATGGCAGGAGGTTCAGGCAAGGATCGTGGAGATCCAGAAGGAACACCAGATCTGCATCCATAAAAAAGAACTAACAGAACTTGACATTTACCACCGCATTCTCCGCTTTAAAAATTACATGGTGTGTGGAGATGAACCCTTAATGAACATGAGCTGCTCATGAAAATTAACAAAGTTGTTAGAAGTCTAACAAAAGTTTCCTTACTGTGCCTTCAGGTTGCTATGGTAAATAAATCACTCCTTCCTGTGAAATTTCGACTTCCTTTACTCGGGGAATGTGTATTCTTTACCCGGGGTCTCAAGTACAACTTTGAGCTCATCTTCTTTTGGGGTCCAGGTATGTGTTTGAAAGCTGTGATTCATAATGTACCTGTGTGTTTGCACGTCCATACATGTACTTTTCATACACATTTGTTTATAAATACATGTTTGTATCAAGGATTAGAATTACAAAGATGTCTTATATTAGATTCTTCATTTACTTCTGAACAGAGGTGTGAGGTACTGAAGTACTGTATTTTTGTAGTGTTTTTAGGTATCTGTAAAACACATGACTGTTTATTTTTATGTCAAAAAGATTATTCCTTGACTTATTCGGTATGGTAAATGTCACATACAAGACAAAATGAAAACCACTTGGAAGTTGTACCAAGACAAATATATTGTAAATAACAAAACAAGATGAAAATAATGTAAAAGTGTAAAAAGATCAAATGGAAGTGAAAGATGCAACAAGATGATGTAAAGATAAAAGACAAAACTGGCTACTTCTACTGGCGTAGAAGACAAAACTAAATGAAAACCATGTTTAATCTCTAGCAACACAAAATAGACAGTAAATGAGACTGGATTTAAAAGAAGTGCCGTCATTTTTTAGTTTTGTTGACATTACGACTGATTTGCACATTGGAATTAAACTAATGTTCATTATTTTCACCCTGATGATTCTGTTTTAAAGTTAGAGTATTGTTATTGTAATACATTTTATGTGGTGTAATCTAGTAGTGTAATTGTCATGACTTAGAAGGATGTGACCAAAGGGTTCCTCCTCCCATCCTCCCCCTGGGCATCCAACATGGCAGCCCACCATTCCCTATCCTGCCCTGTGTGGTGTGTTCCTGCATGGGTTGATTGCAGAGGGCCATTTTTGATGTGTGTTGCATGTCCACATGTAAACAATATAGTGACGAATAAAGAATCTTTTTTTTCACATTAGATTTATTTTTGTTATGATGTAATGCTATATAAATAAAAATGGATGGATGGATGGATGGATGAATAATATGATGTCAGCTTTCAATTCATTTTGCACTTGTACTTTTACCAGTGTATTTTTCTTACCACCTCTGCTCCTGAGTAGGTTCCCTGTTTGAGAATGAGTGGAGCCTGAAATCAGAGTATAAAAGAGGAGGGAACAGACATGATCTGGCAGACCGGCTGGCATCTCGTATCCTGTGGATTGGCATTGCCAATCTGCTGCTGTGTCCTGTCATTCTGGTGTGGCAGATTCTCTACGCCTTCTTTAGTTATACTGAGGTACGTGCTTCATACACATACAGCTCTGGAAAAAATTAAGAGACCACTGCAGTTTCCTGTGAAATCAGCATGTCTGCATTTATGACAGCCATTCCATTCCTGTGTCTGTTGAATTCCAACACAAGCACACCTTACTCTACTGAATAAACACCAGATCCATGTCTTATTTAGGAAGGAGAAGTATAAAAACCACTATTGTGGCCATCATTACCTCCTTCAATAGGCAGAAACAGTCCAATTAGTGCTGTAAAAGTAATTGGAATAAAAAAAAAAAAAACTATTGAAAATTACTCAACTTCTGCTCTGACAATGTTCCCAAACTCTTAGGAGTGTTTTTCTGAAAACACTGCATCTGTTTATTTTGGTCATGTGTCGTGTTCTGCAAATCCTTTCTCTAAATAACAATATTTTTATTTGGAATTTGGGAGAAATTTTGTCAGTAGTTGAGAGAATAAAACAAAAATGTTCATTTTACTCAAACACATACCTTTAAATGGTAAAATTGGAAAGAGTGACAATTTTGCAGTGATCTCTCATTTTGTTTCCAGAGCTGTATAGAAACTTTTCACTTATGTGAAGAACAAGATTGTAGTTTGAGTGTGTGTCCTTAGGTGATTAAACGAGAGCCTGGTTCTCTGGGAGCGAGATGCTGGTCTCTGTATGGTCGATGTTACCTCCGACACTTTAATGAGTTGGACCATGAGCTCATGTCACGTCTCAGCAAAGGCTACAAGGTTGGTGCAGCTTATGGATACAGTAAAAGTGCCTATTTAATTTGCTTTTCCTCCAGAATCTAGTTAGTTTTATTTTATTCAAAAGCCTTTTAAAGCCTTGGGTTTAAGGATGTCTGCAGGTCTGTGAAAGTTCAATCCTGGATGGATGGATGGATGGATAGAACACACAACATATAATACATCAGAAGTATAAAAACAGACCTAGATAATTAAACTATAAGGTGCTGCAGTTTTTTCTTGAATGGTTTTTTTTTTTTGTACTTTCAGGCTGCATCCAAGTATATGAACTGTTTCCTCTCACCACTGTTGACCGTAGTGGCCAAAAATGTGGCGTTTTTTGCTGGGTCTCTTCTGGCTGTGCTCATCACCCTGACTATCTATGATGAGGATGTTCTGGCAGTGGAACATGTCCTGTCATCCATCACACTGCTGGGAGTGTGTATCACTGTCTGCAGGTAGGTGTCCACCATTTGACCCACCTGTTCCAGTGTTTTGTAAAGGTACAGACTAATCACATCACTTAGTCTCAAAAGCCTGAAGAGGTGACTACAATTACAACCGGAACAACTACAGTATAAAAACAACTGCTCTTGCTTAAGTATATCAAATCCTAATTGTCTCCTTTAAAGTATTACTATGTCAATTTAATGGTGAATTAAAATGACATACATGATGAAAATTATACAACATGAATAAAAGTACTACAAGCAAGCATTAATATCTAACCCTATTGTAATATAGAGTTACTCATTACAGAGTTACTTATATTATAAATACTACATATTTAGGCCTGCTACCCATGTCGTAAATGTTACTATTGGCTGTTTAAAGCTATCCAGAGTTGGTCATACTCTTGGGCAGGTTATTCTGCTGTATACGTATATGACTTTAGGAGGGTTTCTACTACTTCTATTAATATTAATCCTACTATTACCCCTAACTCCTAAAAACCTGTAAAAGCTCTAAAGCTAATCAGTTCCACAATACATTTCCATGAATTGTGGTGTAATAAAATAATAATTCTTTTATAATCAGATGGGGTTTTTTGTTAGTTTTTTAGTTTTGAAGTTTTTTGTGTGTGTGAAAGCGCAGTGACCAGTTCAGTTACCAATTATTATTCAGCATCATCGCTGCAGATTTTAAATTCTTTTCTGCCTTTCTCTCTGTCTGCAGGTCATTTATTCCTGATAAGCACATGGTTTTTTGTCCTGAGCAGCTGTTGCGGGTTATCCTGGCTCATATCCACTACATGCCTGACCACTGGCAGGGCAACGCTCATAGATATGAAACCCGTGACCAATTCTCACAGCTCTTCCAGTACAGAGCGGTGAGTACAAATATGTTAATTAGTGGTTACTATAATAAGCTTAAATCACAGTTTTACACGCTGACTTTTCAAGTGTTGTGGAGAACTCTCCAATGTCAATGAAATCATTGCAAGTTTGATGGAGCGGAGATGGACACAGAACTCAGTCAAAACTGTCTTTAGGCAACATTTTCTTGACCAAATTCCAGCCTGTTTGATATTATTAAATTTTTTTAGTGTGATGCAAATGGTCTCAACCAACAGATATGCTCTCTAAAGCAATAAAAAGGAGGCGGTTACAAATAAAATCCCTGTTGCTGGGTTAAAGCTGATACAGAACATGGATACAGAAGAGTGTATCTCAATTATTTATATTTTTGCTTTTATCCCTCATATCAAAGCTCAATTCTAATTGGGAAATACCGACTTTCTATGGTTGGGTATTTCTGAATATTCAACATGAATTTGAACATGCATTTCCAATCATATAATCTAATAACCGGCTCTGTTAGTGTAAAGAGTTTTCTTACTTCTCCAAAACACAATCAGTTGCTGAAAAGGCACTATTTGGTTTAAATGCAGTCTAGTGAGAGGACTGAGCTAAACATTCCACTGTGTATGTACGTAGGTGTTCATTCTAGAGGAGCTGCTGAGTCCAGTGGTGACTCCAATAATCCTGATCTTCTGTCTGAGGAGGAAGTCCCTGGAGATTATTGACTTCTTCAGGAACTTCACAGTAGAGGTGGTCGGAGTGGGAGATACCTGCTCATTTGCTCAGATGGACATCCGTCAGCATGGACATCCTGCGGTGAGCTACTTATAGATCAACTGTAGCCATTCAGACAAACAAGGATACACTCAGCTCTACCATCTTCAATACTGTTGGACTTCACTTATGCTGCATTTCCACTATGTGTTACTGGCTGGACTCAACTCGGGTACCAGGTACTATTCCTGGAGACCGTTTCCATTACAGGATACTACCGACTTTAGAGCATCTGGTTGTCATAGCAATGCTGTGTGTAACTTCTCTGACATCTGCTCAGAGAGTTGCTGATAAACTCGCTCATTGCGTGTTGCCCTGTCAAGCTCAACGCTGAACCTTTTCATCGGCCACCAAGGACAGAAATGTCTGAACCTCCTCGACCAACCATGGTGTTGTTTTGTGGGCTGTCATCATGTGGATTAACCTACCGATATATTTACTATAAACTTCCAACTCTGTTTTAAAAAAAAAAAAAAAAAAAAAAAAAGGTGTTTTATGAATTGATGACGCAGAGGCAACTCTCTGACCACTCAGTAGTGTTTACATGTCATATTTTAGTTTCTCTTAACCCGTTTTGGAACCTAGGCTGAATAAGTGCTAACAAAGTAGTACCAGGTTCATTTACGTAATAGAAACGCAAAAAGGCCGAGTTGAGTCAAGCCGGTACTATGTAGTGGAAACGCAGCATAAGTCAATAATCACTGAGATACACAGGACCTACTCTATGGAAGAATCTACCTCTTATCACTACATTTTACATCAGTGTTCCCAAGTGGCAAATATTATTGTACCAGTGGTTTCAAATTATTGTATTTTGAGGAAAACTATGGTACCAAGTTATGATGAAGTGATTTACACTGGGTAACTGTTGCAATATAAAATACCTGAAGTTAAAGACAGCTGAGCTCATGAGATAGATTCAAGGTCATGAGAAAATGTGCCTTCAAAGACAATCCTGATGATGTTGGGAAAGTATTTAAAAAACCATTTGTAATATTATTAATTATTAACTATTAATTAGTAATTAATTATTATTAATTACAGCCACTAATACTGAGTGTAACATAATAATCAAATTAGCATTCAGAATAATTGATCATGCATCGTACAGTATGATAATAACATAATTTGAATAGAATAGAATGGAACTGTGTTTACTGTCATTGCACAACACAAGTAGTACAGCACAATGAGATTTTGTTTCTATATGTCTATAAAGTGTCCAGTATTAAAAAAAGAAAGAAAAAGTTGGTAATAGTTTACCAATCTAAATAGAAGAGAACTAAGGGTAGTAAATGTGCACTATAGCTAGAAATGAATTAAAAACATGAGTATAAATTTTTTGTTTGTTTGTTTGTTTTAAATATGGCTATTAGTAGAAATATATGTGCAATTAGCTTCAGTATAAATATGTTAAATACATCACAGTGTGGCGACAACTTGCATCTACACTAGTATGTTATATACAGTTTTTGTACATTTAAATATATGTTGTCCTTATTCAAAAAAGACCTGAAGATCCATAATATATTATGGGTTTGATTGTTATGTATGTAAATATAGGTTGTACATTTCTGTCCATTCTGAATTACTGCCTGTCTTTCACATTTTGATTAATTACATAAGCTTAGTTTTTTCTTTTAATGTGTAATCCTTTATATTTGTATGCATGAGTTAATATTTTTTTCCTCTCTTTTTGTTTATTTATATGATATATTCTTATTCAGTTGAGTATCTGACTGAATAAATAGCTGTGGTTTTAGGGTTGATTCTGCTTGTCATCTGCAGTGGATGTCCGAGGGGAAGACCGAGGCATCCATCTACCAACAGGCAGAAGATGGGAAGACAGAGTTATCTCTAATGCACTTTGCCATCACCAACCCCCAGTGGCAGCCTCCTCAAGAAACCACACACTTTATCAGCCAGCTCAAAGAAAGGGTTCACAGAGAGGCCACCGGGGTCCCGACAGACACACATCCATTGTCACTGTCAGAGTCCGAGGTATGATAATAACTCAACATTAATGCCTGAGCCACAGAGGGATGATCACTATTAATCTCGAAGCAGCTGTAAAAAAATTATTATAAAGAACTCAGTCTCTGTATGTCCTTTCCCTCTCTTTTTCGTAGCCGAGGAGTCTGATAGCGAACCTCCTGGCAGGGCCATCCACACTGTCCTCTGTCCACTTTGGCCGGGATGGTTCTCTGAACAATCACACAGCAGCTGGCATCGGCGATGGGGCATCGGCCTTACGCTCACTTTCCCCCATTAGCAGTAGTCTGTACCTGAGAGGCAGTCTGAGCACAGCTCACAGAACTACCAGCCAAACTTCAACCGTGAGCAAAGCAATGGCAGGCTCTGGGTAAGAAAACACAACCTCTGAGTTGGACTTACCCTTCATATTTAGACTGTGATCACTAATATGCTGGATAAGATCAAAGTTTTTTCTCTTCTATCACCCACTCACCTCATCCTTCATATTTTTGTCTTCTTCTAGAACTGATGCCCGAACTGTGAGCTCAGGAAGCAGTGCATGGGAGGCTCAGCTGACCAGCTTGGTCCTGTCAGAGTATGCTTCTACAGAGATGAGCATCCATGCCCTTTACATGCATGAGGTAACTGTGTGTCAGCATATATGTAAAAAGAGCAGGAACCATAGGTAGTAATAAAATATTGAATAAATATCAAAGGTTAGCTCACCATACTTACCCATTTGTGGTTCGTGTCATTCTTCCTTCTGTTCTTTGTGTCCCTGTAGCTCCATAAACAACAGTCACGTGGAGAACTGCCCCGTCACACCTGGCACAGGCAGGAAAGTGACGAAAGCAGTGACAGTGTCCCCGATGAGGTGAGGAGTGAGCCCAATACTCACTTGAGGAACTTCCCTCGCTCGCACACTTTCCCCACTACAGTTCCCAGTCCCAGTGCCATCCCCACCTCAGCTTCAGCCACCAGCAGTTCCATATTGAGCCAGCAGGGGGCACCATTGCAGAGCAGCCGTCAGCACCACATTGGGAGAACTGCAATAGGTATTTATCAGTTCATCTCTGTATGTCAGGGGTCAGTAACCCTGGTCCTCCAGAGCCACTATCCTGCATGTTTTAGATGTGTCCCTCTTCCAACACACCTGATTCAAATGATCAGCCTTTCATCAAGCTCTGTAGAAGCCTGATAACAACTGTCAGGTGTGCTGGAAGAGTGAAACATCTAAACATGCAGGAGAGTGGCTCTCTAGGACCAGGGTTGCAGACCCCTGCTCTGTGTCCTGTGTGCTGAGGAAGTGTACTCGTACGCCATAGTCAGATTACATATGTAAATAAGGATACAAGTTCTGTCCAGTGTATGTCTACAGCTTTTGTTGTTCAAAGTAAGAAGTAGTGGATTTCTGATGTTCTTCAGTTGTGTAAATTACTAAAATATGCTGTCTAAGTTCAGATTACAGCCTCTGTGCCTTTGTGTTATTATTTGATGACTTCCATATAACCTTTGGCTACATAAACATTGGTGTCCAAAGCATTGTGTTTATGACAGAATTTACACTGATGCTTTTATACTCTTAAAATGTATCTTGTGAAGACCATAAGGATGTCAATTCTTGATAGAGAGATGGAGGTAAAATACAACTTTCCTTTTTGCAGAAGACCACTGCAGAGATTTCTGCACCTCAGGAGTGATAAAACTGGTTGTTACCTATTCAAACATGCTGGACTTTCCAGACTTGTCAGTGGTTGTTGTCCAACAGTATCTAAAACCCAGAAACGTTTGGAAACATCTTGCAAGCATCATGTTAGGGTTAGGGTCCGTGATGCTTCCGAGATGTTTCCGAATAATTTCTAGGTTTTAGATTGTTGTTGTCCACCATGTTGGATAACACAAACTGACACATCTATGTTAGCTGTATTAGGCTGGAATTGCTGATATGTAGTGTAACCATAGTCTTATTTGGTGTTTAATGTGCTCTTGTTTTTGTTAAACAAAGGAGAGATCCAAGGCTACTATTAAAACATATACAGCTCTAGCCTCAGATAACCAGGCCCAATAACATCGCATATTGAAGCTGTGTGACTGTGTGTAACTCAGTGAGTTGAAACTTCTCAGCTACATCCTCTGCTTTCGTGTTGTGCAGACCCTGTAGGTGCTGGGGTAAAGGCGGTGAGGTCGGCCCGTGTGCCTATGGGGGGGTGGGCTGAAGATACCCAGGGAGCACCGAGACATCATGAGCCCCTACCCGAGGAGAGCTCTGAGGACGAGATGCCTCCTCACATACATAAGGTTAACCCTGGCACAATCATGTAATGCTATTTTGTTTGACTTTTTGCAGTGTTCATGAATATGTATGTATGAATGAATGTTGTCTCTTTTATCCAGGTGACATAACCAAGCCACGTGAATAAGGATCAGCCTTAAATAGATGCATTTTAATCCTTGAAATCCAAGAATCAACCATCTGATCAGAAGAAGATGGACAGGATGTTCTACACCCCCTTCAGATGGCCAGAGAAATCATCTAGACATGTTTAGATTGATGTTATTATCATCCATCAGTTGAAGACACGGTGGACTTGCAACATCAAGGACTTAGAATAAGAATAATACCATGCTTTTAAAAAGCACACAGGGGAACAGGCTACACTACATTTTATATATCAGAAGAAACCCAGAAGCATCATTAGAACTTGTTAAAAATTAGTGTCCACAAAAATCTGTGCTGTCTGTGTGTATGTAACCCTGTGCTCTGTACTTCAGCTTGCACTCTGCTTCACTGACAGAAAATATTAAGGCCTCAAATAGAATAAAACAATTAGCACCTTGTCAAGTAATACATTTTATTTGGCTTCATACTTCCTTATACATTTATTCAATTTGCAAAGCTTGAGTGAATTTTCTAAAAACATCCCAGGGTGTGGCTCATCTTGCACTGACAGACGTGTCTGTAATGTAATTACGCAGAATAGCCAGGTGTAATGCATGCAGACAGTGTAAATATCAGGTTATTTGATTCCCCGGTACACACATTATGAGAACAGCATTTTGTGATGTGTAATGAAAAATACTGCAATCTAATTTCACAATTTTTTTGTTGTTTACCTCTCATTATTTTTCACATGGCTTGCTAAAGGGTGCACTAAACAAACAAGGCTGTTTTAAGCATGGAATACTGATGTTTGTGTCATGCAAATGCCCCTGTAGCACAAATGCATGACCATCAGTGAGTCATTCTTCTAAAAGAGTGAACTAGATCAAACCTCGACAAGGAAATGGTACCACAACCATCCTTTGTACACATCCTGCTTATGATCATCCATTCACAGCATGACTTCTGTTCATCAATCCACATAGTTGTAAGGAACAATTATGCACTTTAATAATTTGTCATTGCAGAGGGTGTCATTACATGTGGATGGTTTATATGTCTATGTTTTTAATATATATTTTTAATAATTTTATTTATCAAAGGGAAGTGCCATGGTAATTGACAGTTGTTGGCATTGTGGATTGAAACTGTTTTCTTTAGTGCATTTGAAAAGCTGTAACGCATGGCTGGACTTATGTATGAGAATCCAGTGGGTCAGATCAGGTAACGTTACATGAAGGTGATAATTCTTGTTTTCTGTTTTATAAATCCTCTATAGTATCATTTTATACAGTTGTAAATTCATCAATTAAAGTCAGACATTGACAATATGTATGCGTGTTTTAATTAATTTCCTTTTGAGTAACTGTGTATGACTTTATTGTTGCAGTGGAACAACATGACTTTTTTGGGTTTGTTTTGGTTTCTTTCTAGCACATTCAGGACCGTAGTTTAGCTAGCTAGCGTATTAGTTAGCTTTGTACTGTAAGCTTAACATGTACGTAAAAGAAGGGTCGTCCAAATGTGATCCTCGAGAGCCGGTATCTTGCATGTTTAAGGTATTTCCCTCTTCCAGCACACCTGGTTCAATTAATGATCAGCTCTGCAGAAGCCTGAAAACGATGTAATGGCTTCCAGAATCTAAAATGTGCAAGATATTGGCCCACGAGGACCAGAGCTGGACATCTCTGCATAAAAGGGTAACGAGTGGAAATTACTCCATTCATTTTTCTTGTGGGTTTTATCCAACACATGAATATAACATCGTATTTATAGTTCAGCAAAGCTTACTCGGTCAGAGCCCGGATAGCTCAGTCGGTAGAGCATCAGACTTTTAATCTGAGGGTCCAGGGTTCAAGTCCCTGTTCGGGCGTTGATTTTTCTTCTTCAGAACAAAATCTTTTTACGAAAGAGCCAAACGTATCGACTCGAAAATGAGTAGATACATTTTGGGTTTAACAGTTTGCTATATAAGAACGTGTTCCACCGGTTAATCGTGTTGAGCTCGCTACCATATCGTATTAGCTACCACAGAACTTAGACCGGCACAGTGTAAGGCCTGCAATGGGGAAAACCCCTTGAAGCTATCATCTACCTGCCTCTCATTGATATTTAATGACCTAAAGTTAAGGACCGACCAGAATTCAATAGCAGGCATTATTATATTAAGTAATGCTGCTTGACTCTTTCTTCATAATTTGTCAGATTAAGAAAATAATTCAATCAATTAAACAAGAGTCAGGTACCAAAATCCTCACAATGATGTTAATTCATGATGTTTTACCATTGTGGTGTGGATGGAACTCTGAGAGAAAAATCTGAGCAACACACACAGGAATGTGTTAACATGTCATTATTTTGTATTTGAAACTACATAAATGTCATCTCACAAGTGATTAACCTTGGCATTGAGTGGTGGGAGTGTTATGGGTACTGTTACATGGTGCATAGTGGGCAGTTGTCCCCCTGAGTGCCCATCTGGGACAGACGTAATCCCTGGTGCCCACAAAGGGTAACTGAGAGGAGGCAGCTGTGGTGCTGGAGGCGAAGAGCCATAGTGATGATGGTGATGGACAGATTTTCCCCATGGCTTTACGTCTGGTCTTACAAACACTGGGTTTCCATGATAACCATCCTGAAGACAAATTTCGAACTTTGAAATGAAATACGCACTTGACAGTTTTGTAAATGACAAAACTTTGAAACAGAACTAAGTGCATGTGTGTGGGTATAAGTACCTGGCCAAGGTATGCAGGGTGGGACCCCCCAGGTGGTGACAGAGCCATCGGGGGCATGGCTTTGAGCATCATATTGTGCATAATGATCTGGTGCATTTGGGCATTTTGCATCAGCATCAATTCCACCATATCTAAGAAACATAGTGCACATAGACCAAGGGACATACCTGCAGGTGATCATTCAATTAACATAGGGATTTGTATTATCTGATGTGACGTCTACTACATACCCTCTTTGATGCTACCAGGGCGGGATGTAGGATATGGCAGAGGGGGGGGGATCTGGGTGATCAGAGGCTGCTGTTGAGGCAGTTGCTGTATGATAGTAGCTGGCTGCTGTGGGAGCTGCAGAAAAACAGAATTTGCATATTTGATTTGTGCAAATAGGCCAAAACAAGACTCCCCATGCTATGAATAAAGAACCCCACTTCATGTTTTTTTTCTAGAACCACAGTCTTTTATTTACACTGGATCCCCATTTCATGTTTTGAGACAGAGTTGTGGTTTGCTTTGCCATCCTCTAGGTTTACAGATTTCACTGTTTTAGTCTGATATTCTTCATTCAGTTGTCTGTTCATTTCAGGTCACTGTGTTTTACTGCCGTCAGTGTCAAGATGAAAAATACTGGCAAGCATCAAAAATAGTAAAATTCATTTATGAGATAAGAAACTAAGAATTGTAATAAAATATTGAGTACATTGTGAAGATCCCTTGACTATCTATCTATCTATCTATCTATCTATCTATCTATCTATCTATCTATCTATCTATCTATCTATCTATCTATC
>JAPTYQ010000016.1:1299885-1314561 GCA_029814465.1 Ostorhinchus cyanosoma | reverse complement strand
TTTTATGCATTATTTTCTTGTCATCGATTACTAATTTAAAACCTACAAATCTTCCTCCACTTTCAGTCACATATCAGTCTTTAAGGCAGTACTTTTCAACCTTGGGGTCAGGACCCCACATGGGGTCGCTTGGAATTCAAGTGGGGTTGCCTTAAATTTATAGTAATTGGAAAAAAAATAACATACTAATAAAAAATATGTGGTGAGTTGAGAGAGACAATCACAATACATACAAGACACAACAAACTGTGAAGCTGAAACTACAGAACTGTGGTACTGATTATCTGTCAAATGTTCACTGTGGTCAGGTTTCAGATGCTGCAGCTCTTTCATAATTCATAGTTTAGTTCTTGATTGTTCAGTATTAATTGTCTCCTTGTAAATGCAAGCTGGACTGACTGTACATATCCTGACCAAGGAAAGTTAAATTCTCCCTTTGTGCAGTAATCTACACCTGGCTTTTCTGCCTCCGCCCATAATAATATACATTACATAGACTAAATGTCCTCAAAAATTAACATTTTTTTGCAACATAGTATAGCAAACTATTACATGTTCAAAAACAAATTTTAGCCAAAAAAAAAAAAGTCTCCATTTTGAATATCTGGGGTTGCCAGAAATTTGTGATGTTAAAATGGTGTCACACACCAAAAAAAGGCTGGGAAACACTGCGTTAAAGTATTAAAAAAAATAATGATTTGACATTTTATGGCCTAGGTAGCCTGGAAAATAGTTTAAGCTTAAAGTAAATGGACAGACAATGAACACAAGAGTGAATTTTGGATGAATCCTGAGTATCTCACAGTCTGTTGAATGATGTGTGGTGGCCGAGGCAGGTCCTGGACTGGAGGAGGAGGAGGATGGGGTACGGTGGGCAAAGCAGAACCTGGCTGATGGACGTGAATGGGTCCCATGGGAGACAAACGTGGGGGTGGCTGTGGATAGTATCTGTGTGTCCCTCCCCAGGTGTGAGGTCTGTTGTGGTCCTCTAACATATACTGCTCCTACACAGAGGAGCATCAATACAAGCAGCATTCTGTCAAGTAGCGCATAGTTCAATCTGATGAGGTAAGACATGTGACTGCTGAATGGCAAATCAGTCATCTGGACAATCTGTGTTTACTCACACTGTGTTATGTACAAAAAGTGTATGTTTTTTATCCTCAAAGACTTAGAGCCACCATCATCCAAAATGAATCCTATTAATACGTTCCAATTATTCAGGTAAAATGCAGTTTCTTAATTTTTACTGGCATCAGAATTAGACAGTGAAAGATTTTATTGAAAACATCACTTCAGTTGTCCCCTTGAATGTACTCAGAGCGTTTATGATCATCCACATGATCAGTAAATTAATACTTCTGCATTTCATTTCACTGAAAAATGCTGGGGATAAAAATAATCAAAAATTATATGTTGAGAAAAAAAATTACAAGACAAGACAAAAATTTGGTTGTGACCTTCAGTTTTTGCAAAAGGTCCTGTTTTCGTCTCAGTGCTCGGTGCAGTGCAGACATCTGTCCATCATAACTCCCTGAAATGAAAAGACAATATGTTTACATGTATCAGCTCCTTCATTCTTTCAGCCATGTTTCCTCTACTTTCTCTAACATTTCAGCATTCACACACCTCTATAAGAGGGTCTGTCTGTCTGTCTGTCTGTCTGTCTGTCTGTCTGTCTGTCTGTCTGTCTGTCTGTCTGTTGGTCCCCATGATATTTAGAATGTGTTGATACAATTTCTTCAATTTCAGCAGAGACATTGATGTGGACATGAGGATGAACTGATCAGACTGGGTACTGAAAGCTCAAGGTCACTGTGACCTCATGTCTGTCTATCCTTGAATATGACCTTTCAGTCCAGATTTTGGTGGTTAAAGGTCAAGGTTGATTAAGAAAAAAAACCAACAACAAAAAAAAACACTTGTTGACCATAACATTTAGTAACTGAGAAATGCATTTCAGATTACAGTGAAATTTTATTTTAACTGATGGAGTGGAATGGAACTTATGGAATGTGGAGTTAAAACTGGTGACACTGTGAGGGAAACAATTGGGGATATTGTGAATGTGTTTAATGATTAGTTTGTTAATGTTGGACCAAATTTGGCAAAAGACATTACCCAGTGTGGAAATGACACCAAAGATTTTAATTTTGCAACTGAAACCAGAAATTCAATATTTCTTGGTGGAGTTTGTGAAAGTGATGTGTTGGATGTAGTTAAAAAGTTTAAGAGTTAAAAATCTACTGATGGAGATTCCATTGATATGGCACTCATAAAACAAGTGATTAACAGCATTCTTCAACCAATTACTTACATATGCAACAAATCATTTCAAACAGGCACTCTTCCAGAAAAAATGAAAATAGCTAAAGTGATTCCGATTTATAAAAATGGTGATAAGCAAATTGTGTCAAATTATAGACCAGTGTCATTATTGCCTCAATTTTCTAAAATTCTTGAGAAACTGTTTGTAAACGGGTTGGATGATTACGTTGGCAAATATGGGTTATTAAACGAAAATCAGTACGGGTTTAGGAGGAATCGATCAACATCTTTAGCAGTAGTTTGTAGAAAATATTGCAACAGCAGGGGATAAGAAACAGCATACTGTGGGTGTTTGTATTGATTTAAGAAAAGCATTTGACACAACTGACCACTCAATATTACTCCGGAAATGTGAAAAGTATGGTTTAAGAGGTGTGGCACATAACTGGTTAAAAAGTTATCTACAAAATAGGTTCCAGTACGTAACAATTCAAAATGTAAATACACAACTTAGAAAAGTAACCTGTGGGGTCCCACAAGGGTCAATGCTGGGACCTAAGTTATTTATACTTTATTTAAATGATATTTGTAAGGCAGCTAATGGATTAAAATTTACAATTTTTGCAGATGATACAAATTTACTTTATTCAGGAACAGATATGAAGCAAATATTAGAAACTGTAGAAAAGGAATTGATAAAACTAAAAAATAATGATTTGATGTAAATAAGTTATCCCTTAACAAAGATAAAACAAAATTTATGGTTTTTGGTGGGCTCAGAGAAAATTGTGATATAAAGCTGAAAATCAATGGAATTGAAATAGAAAGGGTGTATGAAACAAAATTTTTGGGAACGATTATCGACCATGAACTAAGTTGGAAATAGAATATATCAAACGTAAAATGTCCAAGGCTGTTGCGATTCTTTACAAAACGAGAGATTTGTTAAACAAGAGATGTTTGCATATACGATATTGTTCCCTCATAATGCCATATATGTCAGACTGTGAAAATTTGGGGCAATGTGTATAAAACTAACGTAGATCCTATAATTAAACTTAAAAAGAAAAAAGCTATTAGAGTAATATATAAAGGGGGTTACCTTCATTCAAGTCTTCCTTTGTTTCTAGGATCTGGGTTATTAAAATTTCCTGATATTGTATATTTAAAAACAATGGAAATGATGTTTCGTGCTAAGAACAAAAGTCTTCCTGTTTGTATCCAAAGAAATTTCAAGTTAAGAGAAGGGAATTATAATTTAAGAGGGTTGTTTGTATTTGAAACATGTAGAGTAAAAACCAATGTTAAATATCGTTGTGTTTCTCTAATTGGGGTCAAACTATGGAATCAATTGAAGGATGAATTGAAGTTGTGTAGCTCATTGTCAAGTTTTAAAAAAGCTTTATGTTGTAAAATTATCAAGGACTATGAAGGTATATGTGAAAGTGAGGATAAAATATGTTGAGGTTGACTGTTGGTGTTATTCAGTATTGTGGCACAAAAAAACAAACAAAAAAAAAAGATGGAACATTGAATTTAAATTATTCACTTCTCTGACAGAGTTTAAAAGATGTCTGAAGTATGGGATTATCTAGGAATATTAAATGAAGATGTTGGATGTGTTTTGTTGTTATTGATTCTTTTGTTATGATAATGCTCGATGATGTACAAATTTAATTTACTGTAAGTGTGTGTCAGGTGAGAAGGATGGGCAAAAAATAAGCTTCTGCTTCGGGTCTATTTCTTTTTTTGGTTTTCGTGTTTGTTGTGGTTGTTGTACTGTGTGTGGTGATGACTGTACAAACCAAAAATAAACAATTCATTCATTTATTCATTCATTCATTCTAAATGGTTTAAAGTGCATTATAAAAGTTGTGTATAATTGCTTATGAAAGGACTCAGTTTAATTTACTAAATATGTCACAAAAATTTATTTCAGTTTACTATGTCTCATGATATTTATGCACTTAATAGGTTAATCGGTCAATCTGTCACTCATAGGTGTGATGTGAGAGTGAATGGGTCTTTATCTGTATATGTCAGCCCTGTGATGAACTGGAGACACATCCAGGGTGAACCCCATCTTCACCAGATGGCAGCTGGGATACACTGCAACATCCCCCACAACCCTCACAAGGATTATTAACCCATAAAGAGCCAAACAGCCACTGGCAACCAAAATCATCGACTGATGTTACTGTTTAATAACTTCTGAACCATAAAACTTATCAATATGTTTAAATAATTCAGGTAAAATGCACTGTGTCATCTTTTCATGGTCAGATATGATCCATTTGGACATTCAGAGGCTCCGTAGTGAATGTGGAAAAACCATCATCTTTGACAACACTGATTCACCAGTAAAACCCATGGTGTTTGATCAATAACAGTGGATGGAGACACAGACTTTATGTTCACTTAATGATAGATTTGTTAAAAAAGTCACTTTTCTTCAGTTTTCTTTGTTTTTGATGTAATGACATTAATGAAATAACATTTACATGATCAATAAATTAAACGTAGGAAAATACCTGATTTTCACTGAAAAAATGCAAAATACAGAGGATAATATTATAATAAATTATAATAAATCACTTAAGAAAGGTTCATTAGAGAGAACAGAAACAAAATGAGCACTGGGTCTTTATGGGTTAAGCAGTCCAGGCAATAAATTAATCAATTAACCAAACTTCATAAGTATTTAGTGACATTTGTATATAAAAAATATTTGATAGTGTTTATATTTCTTTGAGATATTTAATAAACTATATTTAAGTTTAGGAAATATCATTAAAATAAGATAAGTGTAGTGCAAAGAAAATACTAAAGGATTCACAAATACAAACTCACTGAAAGCAGCTATTTTGTGGTATTTAACCCTGGGAAAATGGTTACAGTATTTAAATAGTTTCAATATGTTAAGCATTAATTCACTCCACAATGTTTTTACGATATACACTTGTCAAATGTTTGTACTGAAATTCATTATTGCCAACTTGTACACAACAGGTTCATAACATATGGATAAAATTAAGATTTTTTTTGTATCAAAATATAGTAACTGGCTGTACTGTATATGATAAAGACTGTAAACATTCTGTCATCACACAAGCTAAAATTCATACAAATGTGGTATATAATCTCACAAACAAAACAGAAATCCTTTATCTTACTTGCAGACTGTGCAGACTCTGCTCTGTCGTCCATTTTCTGGTCTCTGTTCATGCACAGGATGAGGTTTAAATACTAGGCACCAGCTAAATGAAATGTTTGACTGATACATTCTGTATTCACCTGTGGGTTGACTCTAAGGTGTACAGTTACCATGGGATGTACTTGTTTAGTGATGTTGGCACTCAACAACAGTTGGCAAACCAGTATGGTTTCCATGCTGCTGAATAAATGACAGAAGAGACTTTCAGTAGAAAAGAAAAATGTCATGCTTTATGGTTAAGTCTATGTCCACCATAAAGAACATCCCTTTTCCAGGAAGGCTTTTTTGTGAGGTGAAAAGAAATGTGACCTTAAAATACAATATCATCAGTTTTTAGCAAGACACTTAATTTCTACTGCGCCACAGTACTGTTGTCATCGACACAGAAATTCGGTTTCTGAATGCGTACAGACGAGGGCCGAGGAGAGTTCACTAAACTTTCAAAACACACAAGTAAACCAGTGTTTTGCTTTAGCCTGACGTGATTGGAAAAACAAACCCGTCAATCCAAGAGCCATAACTTCTCTCGGAAATCTAATTGGTCAACTGGAGTGCACTCTTAGTGGTTATTAGACATGTAGGCAGGGATTTACCTACGCACGCACACTCCATTGGCTGAGGGTATGTAATGCATTGATTTGATTCGGCCGTGTACTCAAGGAAACTCGATAAGGGCGGATTGAATTGACTTGGCGGCCATATTGAATATTATCTGTTGACAGTTGAGCTGAAATGAAGCCCAAATACTTTGTTCTAGCTAACTTATGCTAAAGGTAGAGGTTTGTGGTGCCTTTAATTTTAATAAGGACAACTTGTCCTAATTTGTAAGTTGACATTTTAAATGAAGAGATGGACGAAGATGAACGGCAGAGGAAACTAGAAGCTGGGAGAGCTAAGGTGGGTTTGTTGCTAGCATTACACGCTAGCTAATGCTACTAGCAGTTGATTAAACTCTTTTGTGTTTGACCACAGCTGCACAAGTGCAACCACTTCAAAATGTGATTTTAAGTTTCATTTCACGCTGCTTAGATGACAGTTGAACGTTTCCTTGTATGCACTAGAGTTTAAACATATGCCGCGTATACTCCCGCTCTTATTAATAAACTGCTGAAATTATACGTATCTCGCTAACGATAAGCGATAACGACACCATGAATGTAAGATTTATCTGTGGTTCATTTTACTTACGTTTCCTTTGGACTTAAAAGGAGTTGATAAGGCCGAATTATTTACATAGATGGAAGCTGAAACTTATTGAAATGTGGCCTTAATTTTGTGTTTTATTACATTGAATGATTTTCATTTGATGACTACATAGATGGCACACGACTGGATTCTCTTAGTATGTTAATTAAGTTGTGTTTTACTTACCGTGGTTTTTTTAGTCACTCACTGCAGCATTCAGCAATATGAAGTCATGTGTAAAGTGATAAAGTAATATCGTTTAGGTTCCCCAAATCTGAAAATTCATATTGCCTTCTAGATTTGACACAATTTTCTATCAGCAGTTTGGGGAAATTCGTGCAGAAATGAAAAGTGTACCACTAACCAAGAATTTCCCTCCATATCCAGACCACAGACTTAAAATTGTAGTGTACTAACTACGTCATTTGAGTTGCTGTACAGTTTGCATTTATGTAGACATCATTTCAGCATTAGGTGCAAGTAAATCAGACTGCATGAGTAATGTGTGTCAGTGTATGATGCATAATGCTTCAGTTAAGTTATTTTCACTTACCTACTGATCTTCCTTATGACAGAAATCATCTGATAGGCCTCGAAGCCAGTCGGTAAGTGTGGAAGCTGATAACTGGCGGAGGTGTTTGATTTCTATGTGGAATGTGGGTTTTTGGAAAGGATTCTTTTGTGATTTCAGTCCTCTTGGCTATTTTTCTATTTCTCTTGGCTGGTCAATAGGGGCTTTGCTTTGCTTTTTTCAGATTTATTTTGGTTCCTTTGACTTTTTTAAAATGTAAAATCAGTGTATTTTGAAAATGACACATTTTCTCACTCTATATATATATATATATATATATATATATATATATATATACACACACACACACACACAAGGGGTGCAACAGTACAGGTATCCCATGGTTTGGTCCGTACCTTGGTTCTTGTGCCACGGTTTTCAGTTCAGTTTTGGTTTGTGTTTTGTGCGCATAGAGAACGGGTTTTTTCTCCCAAAAATTAGATTTTTGTTTTGCTTGTGAACAAAAACTGAAATTCACAATAGGAACACATTCCATGACTGTACTGAATAAAATAACACTGTCTGTCTTGAACAATACAGCCCTTTCTTATTCCTTTACTGGTATAGTTATATAAAACACACACACACATATAAGGCCCAAAGGAGCTTTTTAAAATGAATTAATTCCCATTCTTAAACTCGTACTTAAAAGTAAGTAAAAGTGAGACAATGTGTTTAATCACGGGTTGGGTGGCGGATCTATTGTACATGAGTGTGAGCGGATGCGGGTTTGGAAAAGTGGTGGACCCCTGTAGGACTCTGATGTGTGTTGAGTCTAAAGCTACCTCTCTGTCGCTGTCTCTCACTGAGGGCCCATGCTATGTGATCACATGCAGAGAGAGAGAGACTTGTGGGTTGAACTTTCGCCTTTCACCACCAACTCAAAATCAATTACAGAACCGAAATCTCGCGGTTTACAAGGGTGGATTGTCCCATGGAGGGCAGACTGAACGGTTAATTTTTTCCCCAAGTACTGTTGCATCCCTAATACACACAAATGCATAGCTCATAACTGTATATATCATGAATAAGTCCTATGTAAATCATCACTCTCATTAAAGGCCGTACTGTAATTGTACGTAACATCAGATTCTGTACACCTGCATCACATGAAATACACATGAATTCAAAACAAAAGACAGAAACTCAATGTAAGATTTCAAAATGCAGTATGGGGTGACTAATATTGAATGTCAACCACCAGTGAAATTTTAAAGCTAATGTAATGAAATGGGAGTAAAAATGCTTGTATTTTAATGAATCCTTTTCTTTTTCTTCATGTTTGCTTGTCAATTTCTTTGGCTGTGGTTGACAAATCAGCTAAGTTGCATTAGCATTACCAACAAACAAGCCTATCAAGAAAGCTTCACAAATGAGCTGAAATATGCTGCTCCAGTGTTACAAAATGCGGTTATCCAATCTCTGCTAGTGGATGCATTTCTACTGTTTACACCTTTCACATCACTCCACCCATGTGAAAGCACATTAAATTTTTTTAGCCTGTAAATGCGCAAGAACATGAGCTTAGCATCTTAGTGTGTGTGTTATGCTGATATCAGACCATGAGGTGGTGCAGTGAGTTTGAATATGTTGTGCTTGGATTTTACATGGTTGGTGTTGCTATGACAATGCAGTGGTTTTAGTTGTCTGTATTGTGCAGCAAAGAGCTTGTATTTCTCTGCCACATTGAAAGCATGGCCTTAATCAAACCATCGTTAGACACAAAAGTGCACAATATTTAAATAGCAGTAGTAGTTACATGTGATTGGGCCCCTATAAGCCTCATTCAGCTCTGCGTCGGCTGTTAATAATGAGGAAGCGGCCTTGGGCTAAACACAGCTCATCTGGCTGATGTGTCTTTCAGAGACGTGGTGGGCGGAGGTTGAGAATAGGGTGATGGTAGGACACCAGGATGCTTCATGTGACACAGATTATGAGATGAACATTATGTAGGAAGAGTATTAAATATGGGGAAGTTTGACACTAAAGGAAAGAAAAAAGCTTGAGTGAGTACAGAGGGGAAATTGTGGTGGATGCATGGCATAGAGCTTTGTAAAACAAATTTTTTTAAGTAGTTGTATTACTATGTACATTAACCATTTTATGCACATAGGGGTGCAATGTTGTCATTCACATTTATGTGAGTCATCACACAAGGCAACAAGTAGCTCTCCCGAGGTCATGTAATCTCATATTGAATTGAAGATGCACACACTGATGCTGTTGGCTGCACATACAGCTCTGTCTCCTCCTCTCTGTGTGAGTACATCTCCCAGTCTCCACCCTCTTCCCTTAGTCTAGAGACATGCCATCCCTTATTCAGAGCCTGTGGATCCATCCTCACTGGTTATATGGAATATCAAGGGAAATTTAGGATGTTTGATGACTGGTGATGATTGTGTAGCAATGTGTTTTTTACCTGGTGCAGCTAGGATCTCCAACTGAACAGCAGTGCCACAACCTCCAGGATGTGCAGGAATTGACAGGTGTGACCAGCAGCAGGAAAGGGAGTTGATGATTGACTATCACATATAAATGGGAGTACTGCATGGTCTCTCATATCTGTGATCTGCTGTAATCTGGTTTAAGCTGCTTAAAAGAAGAGACAGCAAGAGAGGCCCCAGTTGGATTCGTACCAAATAAGTCACGGTGGAATTTAATATTTTGGAATTGTTTTTAAATTCTGATGTTCAGAATTATATATATTTTTTGTATTTTTGTGCGGAAATGGAGAGCTCTGTCTGCCTGCCACTGTTTTTGACTTGTGTAAGATGAAAAATGCAAAGTGGCACAGATGGATTTGTGTGTGTGTTTTTTTTTTTCTTCTCTCTTTAAACCTTGTACTGATTCTGATCTGCTGAGAGGCTGTCCAATGTTGGTCACCAAAGTCTTTATTTCCCATGGGCTTGACATTGGAGCTTTGAGAATATTAACATCACCTCAGTCTGAAATTTCAGTTTGATACCTTGTCAGGCTGTTTTGTAGACTATTTTGGATTTAGTGCAATCTTTTTTTTTCTCTGCAAGTCTTATATTTTTTTTTCCTTTTCCACAATGGGGATTATTAATTTAATAACAATTTTTATAACATTCATATTCAGAACTTGCTTTTTAGCTTTTCCTTTGAGACTTCATGTTCTCAACAAGGACAACATTGTGGACTGTAGTCTCCTCTGGACAATGGCACTCTTTCACCCCTGACCTCTGATCCTCATCATGCTCATAGTGTTGTGGTGTTCAGTAGTCTTGACCTACGTGTCTGTTTATGTCTTGCTATCTTTCTTCCGTAGCTTGCTAGCTTTCGACAGAAGCGGGCGAAAAGCAGCAGTGCGGGGCAGACGAAAAAGACGCCGAAGGGGAAGGGCCAGACTGTCTCGCAGAATGACTGCCCGACGAAAGACTGTTGCATAGAACCAGAATGTCAATCAGCTAACAGCACGGAGCTCAACAGCAACACCGGCCATGAGGTGATCTCAAAGGGATTGTCTGATACTATAGTTATGGTTTTAAATAAAACAGCTGGTCATGTTGATGACTGCAGTGACAGGGTACATGACACAGCTCAGGATTAGTTATGGGCTGCCCTGTCTTATTGTGTTTATTTGTCTTGATTTTGTTTGCTCGCTGTTTGATTTAACAAGTGGCCCATGCCCCTCTGCTTGGTAAACATACATTAGAGAAATGGGTCACTAACCATCACATTCCCTGTAGGGCATGTTGTCATAGCAACCTGGCCAGGATTAACTGTATAGTCCATTTTTAAAGGGAAAGTTTTCAAGTGTACCACTGGGCTATAACACTGTGCATGATTTGTATTATTTCATGTACCAGAGAGTAGTATGAAATTAATATTGTGAGTTGCATATTTTTACTGGGTAAATATTACTGCATGCAGTATTTGAACACTTAATTAGTGTAAATTTCTGCCACTGCAATACAGTTGGGGCTGCTACAGACAATGACAGATGCTGAACACCGCTCAGTCTTGTAGTCAGTAGTGCTGTACACACACCTGCAGTCCATAGGATCACACAGATGTGAGCAGTTCTGTAGTGTCACAGGTATGCCAGTAGAGGTGCCTTTGTTATGTGTCTCCAATTACAGATGCATTGCATCTGTAAAGATACATTCTCCTTTTTATTTACACAAAATTATTCCAAATATTAAAAATGGCTTTTGTGCATGTTGTACATAGTACAGTATTTTGGGTGGACCCAAGGATGTCCTCTGGCACTATTCAAGCCGGGGTCCTTTTTTGGGTGTTCCTACTGACATTCATCTGCATTGTAGGAATTGGAATTCCATGCAGCTTGCAGCAGCAACAAACATGGAGACAACAAGCAATGGAATTGTTTTTGAATATATCATTATGTCGACTTATCATACACGTAGTGTAAGGAGAGAGTGAGCGTTGAGGGTCCGGCCATACCCTGTATGCTTGCGATGCATGTATGATAAGCCTACACAATGACGCATTACAAAAGTGCAATGAAACTCATGTCAATTACACACCTTGTATTATAAGATGACAATTAACTTGCAGACTCCTTCCATTTCTTCTGACCCAGTAGTGGACACTGTTTCATTGCTTGTTCCAATGTTTGCTGCTGCTACGGCTGCGTGGAATTCCGATTCCCACGGTGCACTTCGTGACAAAATTTCCTAAAAGGCCCGAGTGATGTATCAGTTATGTATGTAAACAAACAAACTGCTTGTGATGGAGTCATCTTCAAATTTGTTCACCGTAACATAAGGATTTAGGTGTGTAATCAAAAGATAAATGGATTAGTGATAATAGGGGAATTTCACTCATGACCCAGAAACAGTTTGAAACTATTGAGTTTGAGTACTGCTTCAGCCATTGATGACAAGGAAACCGGAAGAAGCAGCACTCAAACTTAATAGTTTCAAACTGTTTCCGGGTCATGCGTGACATTCCCTCATTACGCTATCACTAGGATTTAAAAATTTGGAGAAAAATTGGTGATGAAAGTCATATGCTGCTTTAAGAGTTGGGCCGATTGTCTTGGTTTAACTGAACTACCCGAAAAGGACAGTAATTTAGTATTTAGTTTACAATTATGAATGAATTATGAATCCTGGACTCGACAGGTTGTCTGAGCAGGAGGGGCAAAGGTTGTGCGGGGGGGATGGTATTGGTTTGTTCCGCCTACTTTTTCATAAAGTCTTATACTTAATACCAACAAAAAAACATTGGTAAAGTTAATACGTCTGTGTAGGTACGTCTTTGTGCAGGTCATCATTCTTCTTAGTAGTTCTTCTCTATTCAACTGGAGTGGTTTAGCTCTTTTGAAAATGTTTTGTCTTGAGAGACAAAACATTTTCAAAAGAGCTAAACTAGTCCAGTTGAACCAAGAACTACGAAGAAGTAATATTAATATCGCAACTTGAATTATTAGAAATATATTAAAGTTTGGCATGCTGTGAGACAGACATAGGTATTGAAACTTGATGTCAAACAAGACACTTTTCAATATGTTCCAAAAGTAAAAAGTATGCAATATGGAGTATAGCCTCTGCCTAAAAAAAGAATTAAGCCCTTTATGAAAAGCCTAAGAAGGAAGTTCAGCCAAGCTGTCGGTGGCAGAGACCACCTGCAATTTCCTTGCACAACTGGTATGACAGACGTAAAGTGTGCACACTTGAAAACCCTCTGCCTGACTTATCAAGTGCACTAGTGCCACCCAGTGGCCTGACATATCAGTGCATGCCAAAGTTTTTGGACCGACGACCAACTGATGGCAATACCCTGTGGCCAGTGTGGCCGAGGGTTATAAAGTCTGCTCTACTCTACTCTTAATAGAAGGATCAGAACCCCCCTACACTGGAGCGAGGCCAATCCCCTGTAGAAGAGGTTGAAGATGAGGACCTCACTGGCTTCACAGGCAAAGACCAGCTCAAGGTAAGTTGATCATAAAATGGCACATTCTAAAATGTTCCCCTTGATTACAACGGCATATCTTAGGTTATATGGAGTGAAAAAAGTACAATAGTTGGGCTTTAAAATTCTTGGTTCTAAATCCAGAGTGTGGACACTGGAGCTATGAATCACTCAGTACGTTTACATGCACATCTAAATCGAGCTATTGGCAATAACCGAGCTAAGGACCTAAGTGGAGTTTCTGAGAAATCTGAATATACATGCGTGGCGAGAGAATAAAATTATTGAGTGAGGTGCGTTCGACTCAGAGACACTAGGTGGCGCTACACACCCTTTTGCATTGGTATTCTTCTGGTTGGCATCATAGATAAAGAACAATTAGTAAACAAACGCAGCAGATTTGAAGCAGACGTAGTAGACGGAGGACAACAACACTGAGTGAGAATATGGATGACGACGTACACCCTGATTGGGTTACACCTAAGCTGCGCAAAAAGTCTCATGGCGATATCAGCAGAAGACTAATACCTTCTTTTTTTCTTTTCTTTTTTTTTTATACCTTCTGCTACTGTGTTATTGTCATGCCGTGACTCATCGCTTCCAGAAGGGGGAGTACCCAGGCCTGTCAATAGTCCGGCTAACTGTGGTGTGCTTATACGTGCTGGCCTAGCTTGATTTAGAACCACATTATCTGGTACGAATAGTCTGATTTCTAAAACTCCAGTTTGGTTCGATTCCAGTCCGACTAAGGTGTTTACATGGTTTCTAAAACTTTGATATTAGCTGGACTAAGGCAATAAGTTGATTTTCTGTATGTGCATGTGAACTTACTGACTGGTTCTTTTTACTAGTGTCTGTTGTTTTATACAGAATTAATTCTTCTTAATTTTTTGAACGGCTGCATGTCTAATCAAGAGGCTGTGTAACTTGGGGTAACTTTGTCCCAAAGTTGCCCCTTGGCCCTAAATTTCGTCCTCTACCCCTACGTTTGGAGTCAAGTTTCGGAGGGGTAGTGTGTCACATTTCTTGTTAGCATTGAGGAGTGGACATTCAGCTCCTCCAAATGGAGTCAGCTTGGCTGCAGACTCGCTGCCTGTTGCTTCAAACGGGGGGGGAGAATTTGCCGCTTTGCCCCGCTCACAGTGGTTTACAAACGCTTCCACTTTTACAGCGTAAACATTAGGGTTGTCCCGATCTGATATTTGGATCGGATCGGCCGCCGATATTTGGAAAAAAATGCGTATCGGTATCAGATCGGCCGGCATGGAAAAATTCCGAATCCCGATCCGGGTTTTCCAGTGCACCGATTTAGATAATCCATTCCAGTTTTTGCTGTGATTTCCCTAAAATCCGGTCCGCATTTTGTAGCCCACCATCAGCACACCAGCATTAGCGTCTCTCAATTGACCTGAGTGAGTAGATCACAGGTGTCAAACTCCAGTCCTCAAGGGCCGGTATCCTGCAGGTTTTAGGTATTTCCCTCTTCCAGCACACCTGGTTCGATTAATGATCAGCTCATCATCATGTTCTGCAGAAG
>JAPTYQ010000016.1:1287561-1299785 GCA_029814465.1 Ostorhinchus cyanosoma | reverse complement strand
GGGGCAGAACCCTTGCGAACGAACCAACATGCTCCTTCTTCAACAGGGGCTCGCGGGACGGAGCTGGTCGCGCTTCCGCGGCTGCGGTACCAGAGTCGGTTACTCACGGTTTATTTACCCAGCACTACTTGTAAGGAGTAGAAATGTCTTTAAAATAATTAAACAACTGACGCTTAGCCTGGCGGGGGTAGGAAAAGCCTGGCGGGCCGCCAGGCTTATAATGCACTGGGGGAAACCCTGGTATTGGATCGGAAGTGCAAAAACCTGGATCGGGACATCCCTAGTATGTAGTTTAAAAAAGGATCCCAAGTAGCATTCAATTATTTCACCGAACCTTTAAGTGTCAACCTGAGTTTCTCAAGCTTGAGATTATAAAGCACCTCATGAACCCAACGAGAATGTGAAGGGGGACTAGAGAGTTTGCAATTGAGGAGAATCAGCAGGATGGTGAACGCCAATACCCATTTCAAATTTTTAGGACGGTCTATAAAAGGAACAATACCAAAAATTTCTAACAGACTATTCAGCGAGACAGTGTAACCATATGCCCTACTTAATATATTGAAAATATATGACCAAAACAACCCTAGTTTCACACAAGACCAGAACTTTTGTACATGATTTGCAGGGGATGAATTGCATCTGGCACAGGTATCGTTAACAGAAGGATATATTTTTGCTAGACTTGCATTCGTATAATGAGTTCTAAAAAAGACCTTACACTGAGTCAATCTGTGCCGAACACAGATTGAAGACGAGGGAAGTGGGGATTCCCACTGCTGCTTAGTTAATTTAATATTAAGACTCTCCTCCCATGCGATTTGAACACACAGGCCTGGAAAAAGCAAAAAAGATGATGTGAGAGATTATACTTTGTTCAAAGTTGTATAAAGGCAGAAAAAACATTATCTGTATACAAATTAACTGACTTTATACCATTGATATGCTAGACCCGGAATGCTGAATCGGTGTTAGATGGCTTGAAGGCACAATTTCTATATATAGAGGTCATAATAGATGGACCTGGAAGGCCAACAACCTTTCTAAGATGACACCAATTTTTTTAAAGAAATAGCCACAGTAGAGCAGTCAGCCATAGCGACATAGGTAGAGGAAGTTGAGCACACAAAACCAAGCGCAATGAAAACGGAGAGGCTTTCTTTTCCAAATGTACCCACACAGGCAAGGATTCTTGATCATCACACAACCAAAACAGAAGCTTTTGCACATTAGCTGCCCAGTAGTAATATCTAAAAACAGGGAGGGCAAAACCACCTCTATCTTTAGGGGTTTGCAAAATGCGTTTGTGAATTCTTGCTGGTTTACCATTCCATTGGAATGCAGTTACTCATTTTTTTTAAGACTGTATCTCCAATATATTCTTTTCTCAAATGTAAAACGTTCTATTCTATGATGTACCAATGCTGTTATTTTCTCCATTTTGCAAATGTCTATTATGTTCATCTATGCTGATGGGTGGCTTTTGATGAGTTAACAATTTCCTAGTCCCTATTTTGTTTTTGTTTTTGTTTTTTTTTACAGGCAATCAGCAACACAGTAGATATTTGTCTTTCTTCCCCCACTCTTGTGGTATACGCTCAAAATATAAAGTTTTGATTTTGAAGGGAATGACGCATTTAAAAATGTTTTGTCTCCAAAATTGTTTAGCGGTATCAAAGTCCCACATTATATGGTAATGATTTGCATGATAGTTTCCATAGTTCATCCAACACACAGGAGGAGTTCCATCGTAGTGAGGTTTCTGACATGGTGTGATAAAGTGTCTTATCAAGGTTTTCCACCCAAGCTCTCCCAACTTTGTCATTTAGTACATTTATTTTGGAATATCCAAATTTCTGTCCATTTGTCTCTAGATATGTTTATTCCTCCTTCGTTCTCCCGTGTTGCTTTAACATATAGAGTTGAATGAAACTTAGGATTCAACAGATCCTTATAAAATGATGAGATAATTCTCTTATTAGCCTTTCCACCCAGTGCTTTTTTAAAAACTCCTAAGAAATCTATGTTAACACCCATTATTTTTTAAATTTGTGTCCACGTAGAGTTGTAATTGTAAATAACAGGCCCTTTCCCACCACAGGAACTTTTGCAGGAACTTGAGTGGTGCAAACGCACTAGGGTTTTTCAAAGTTCGGGGTAATGCACAAAGTTCCTCCAAAAGTTCCTGTGGTGGGAAAGGGTCTATTTGTCTTAGTCCAACTTGTGTTTTTTTTTATTCATATTTATCCAGGTGTTAAGAGTACACTTTACCCATGGGTTTTTAGCAGCGTCTGTGTAATTTTGGATGTTTACGTCATTTAAGGTGGCTTGTATCAGGAAGGAAAAATGTTTTTTCTTCGATGTCTTCCAATTGGGCATTGTATGATGGGTCATACCAACATACCACTGTATTCATCTGAGATGCAAAATTGTAGTCTGAGAGATGGTACGCACCATCCTCCCTTCCCTTTAGCAAATTGTAAAAGCACCATTTTTTTCTATTGCAGCTGTTACAGCAGGCTGTGGAGAAACGTAATGAGATCATTGCCAAACTCAGTGCCAACTTGCAGGAGGCCCTGGCCAGCAAAGACCAGGTTCAGCTGGAGGCTCAGTCACTGGCTGGACAGATTCAGGCACTACAGAAACAGCTTCAGCAGGTATGTGCAAAAAATGACTCTGTACATGGAAGTACTTGAAGACAGAGCTGAACAATATCCAAAAAGAAAGATCATATTATCATTACTTTGACAAACATTGTGATTGCAACATCAGTCACCATTTTAAGAGAAATTTTATAACTTAATTTTCACTACAAATTGGTTTAATGTATTATATATTTATATTATCTAAATTATCATATATATATTAATTATTCATGCAATTTTTTTCCTGGTGCCTGTACAATTCTTGCAGTGGTATACTTTTCCAGTATATAACATGTAGGGGTGTGATGATACACTCAGCTCATGAGATGAGACGATACACAGTACTGGATTTATGAGAATGAGCTGTGGTGCTATTTTGATAGTATTTGAATAAATGTAGTCATTTTTGAGAATATAAGTAACAGCTTCCTTTTGAAATGACTGATTTATTTATTTTTGTGATGCACAGCTGCATGCACTGCAGTTAAACAGCAGTTTTCTCCTATTACAGACAAGTGTGGAGTTTCTGCGTATTAAGAACGTGTCTGCAGCTGAAGTCCCTAATACTCATCACCAACGGCATCAGGAGGGACACTGTTCCAAGGATGCAAACTTTAATCTCAAAGAGGCACCATTAGGACAGTTTGGCTCTGGCCTTGCTTCCCAGTCAAGTATGGAGGGCCCCAGTGCAGACAGCAACACAGATATAGACTGTGTTCTGTACAAACTGAGGGCTGAGCTGCAAGATGAAAAGGAGAAAAATCAACATGCACATGCTGAACTAGTAGAAGAGCGAAGGAATCACCACAGTGTGCTCACCGTGCTTGAAGAGTGTAAACAAAGGGAAGCACAACTCCAGACCCAGCTCAGTCAAGTCCATTCCCAATGCCTTGAGATGCAGCAGTACAAAGAAGAAAAGGAGAGGCTGAATACAGAAGTGCTGGAACTGAGGAAGATGCTGCTTGAGGAGGAGGAAAACGCAGAGAGGAGAGTCCACAAGGAGGTGTCCAGCTCTGCTCTTCTTCTTCAACAACAGGAGGAGGAGATGAAGATGCTCAGAGAGGAGATGGAACTAGTCAGGCAGCTTTTATTGGAGAGGGAAGATGAACTGCAAATCAGAGAACAAGAGGTGATGGAACTTAAAACCTCTAAGAATAGACAGAACCAAGCAAAGGCTGTTTTTGCTTGTGATGACAGTAAAAGTAGTGGTGAGGCCAATCTTGAAAGTGGACCTGAAGTGGACAGCATCAATATATGGGTACCTGGAGACATTCTGATGGAGCGGTACTTGTCTTCAGTTCCTCCTACATATTCACAGTCTTCAGTGGTCAATGAAAGCTTTGAACAGTGCAATCAGCAGGACATTTCGGCGGACTGCAGGTTAGAAGAAAGCCATTCATCCTTGTTTGGCCTCATTCACCAGTTCTTTTTGAGTAAAGTTGTAAGACATGTCAATATCAGATTCATGTTGGGTTCTTAAACTGCAGAATTATTCACATCTTTGTTCATAAAATAATTATTCTCATTTTATTTCTTAATTGGAACCAGGGCTACATGATTTAGTAAAAAAAAATTAATATCACAAATCGCAGTATCTGCAACAATCCCAATAGCATTTTGACTTAGAAAGAAAATGCTGAGAAATTTAAAGTAACATTATTTTCCACTGAAATTTGTTGGATATCAAATCTGAATCAAAAGTAATGTGAAACTGCACAATGAAAATATACAGTGCTAAAAATTCTGTCTGGATGATGAAACAACCTTAACACAGAATCTCACTTGAAGTTATGTTGATGTAATGATCTTTGAACATTTTTGTTTTGTGGGTAGATCAAACAGCCCGTATAAGTGCCACATGTAGGCTGTTTGACCAGTAAATCTCAGAAGGCTGTTCTTCATATGGGCAGATTGATTTAAGTTGTTATATAGTAAATAAGACAAAACAGACTAGAGACTCCTTGCAGGCAGAAACAAGGATGCATTTGTATAGGGATGCACCAATATCGGTAGCGGTCCAATACCGAGCGCGTGTACTTCTACTCGTACTCATAAAAATGCTCCGATACAAACGCACCGATACCACTTTACGCCAGCGTGATATTCTCCTCAGTGCAGCAGCAACGCGGCGGAGGAGTAATGCGAGCAGTGTGGTGAACTTTCAAAATAAATGACGGTGACCACTGCAAGTTACGTTAATGACACAAACTGATACGGATGGAGTGTATTGTCCATCTTTTGCCTACATTTCATACGTAATTTTGTCCATTTTTCGGGAGCCTGTGGATGCGTACCCAGACGGAGAATACAGAGTAGTACCACCAGGAGCCATGGAGGTAGCACAACTTTTCAAAGAGTGACTGTGTAAGTTAGTGAAAAACTACTGACATGTTTATGACAACTACCCTCATCAATATCAACATTAGTATTACCTCCTCTGTTGTCATCATGTTTGTTATTACTGACGTTGTTCTTTAAAACTTTACTCTTTTTCATGGTAAATGGTAATTAAGAGTGGCTCCCTCTGGTGGATTGATTGAGAAACACTCATCCAACACATTAAATGTCATTAGTAGCAGTTGCAGTCAGAGTAATGACAATAAAGCACATTTTCAAATGTAACTACGAACTGTAATAGTATTAAGTACTCGTATCAGTAGTCGGTATCGGCAAGTACTTATGTAAGTATTTGTACTCGATCTGGAAAAAAGTTGTATCGGTGCATCCCTACATTCATATTTCATACAAAGATGCATTCATACACTCTGAAGTCTCTAACAGTTTGAACAACAATCCATGTGGGCATACATTTTGTTCAATACATGAGTTTTTCCTGTATTACAATGTACCTCATCTATTATCACACTGAAGAGGATAAAAATGATTTGTCATGTAGAATTCAAGAAAATGCAGTTATTTATGCTACACTACCTACGATTGTAAAATGTTTTGCTGTTAGCATTTGGTGTGTGTAAGCGTGTGTTGTGCAAACAAAGTGGCTCTTAAGGACGGTTGGTGAATGAGGCTTTGTTTTCATAGGAGTTCATTGTTTGTTGTATTTACTAATTAAATGCCCTAACTTGTCTCTTTGCCTCTTTTCCCAGTTTTGAGTTGAATAGCGAAATATTAGGTGATGCACCTTTGCTATCAATCTCCCACCGTGCCTGCGAAGAAAGTGGCAGTCTGCATGACATCTGTAACTCACCTGAGCTGCCTGTGGCGAGCACTTCCAGTCCTCAGTCTTTGTCTCAGTGGCTTAAAAACAACAATACAGGAGAAGTGGAGACAAGTAAAGATTCAGAGCATATTCAGGACACACATTTGGAAAAAGACCTGCTTTATCAGCAGTGTCAGGAACTCCATGATGAGCTGGTTCTGAAGGACAGGGACTTGAATGTCCTGAGAGAGGAAGTGACCAAGAGCACTGAAGAGCTAGAGGAAGCCAGGAGCAGGTAATGAGTTAATTACAATATGTGCTTAATTAGGTCAGTCCTAATGGGGTTCCGCAGTACTAGAAAAAACTGACTGCAGTATTTGTCACAGTTCTATTTGGAATCTCATAGTATAATAATGACATTTACAAAAGGTTTTTGTTTGGATTCTGTTCAGATCTGGCTTTGTGCTTGTGATGGTTTGCGGTGCATGTAAGCAATCAAAATAATTGTGTTCCAGTTGCAAGGCAATGTGGGCAAAGTCAGAGTGTCAGGGGTTCCCCTGCCATTATGGCATGGTGCTGGGCAATACAGCCAAAAATGTAATCAATACTGACTTGAAATTTACGATCGCCATGAAGTTTTGCCAAAACTGTTAAACCACTACATAGGATTAGAAGTCTTTACAATTTTACTCAGGCACCGTAATAAATAGATGCAGCACATCCTTGTTGACCACGGTAATTAACTTTTACATGTGCCACTCTGCTGCTCTGCTTCATCTCATGAATATATTCTGTTTCGCCAGTGTTGTTTTTTTTCTGCAAAGGCGCATTGCTGAAGTTACCTTTCACCCCATGAGAAAATGGATGTGAGTGTTCTGTTACAGTGAACACCTGTTAGCTTGGTAACATGCTTGGTTTGATTATCTAATCTCAGATTTGTCCGGTAAAAATATGTTTAACATTTTCAAAAGACTTAATTTTACTTTGGTGGTGTGTCTTTTGGACAGTTGTTCAAGTCACTGTAAAACTAAAAATGGTTACATGCTGTAATAAGTTAGGAGATAAATTAGAAATGACAGTATTGTTGCTGTTAACATTTGTGTTCATCTCACTGAGTTGATTTGTCTGTTGGACCTATGACTCTTGTGGATTAAAATGCTACTGGGCTGGGGTCTGGATCAGTTGTACATTTTGCACACACCCTTGCTCACACATGTCTGTATTGACAAATGTTTTTAGTTTCAATTTCATTTATGTGCGTTATAACATTAACAGCACATTCAAAATTACTGACAAAATTTATTTACATCAATAGCTACATGGCAAAGTGAAACTTTACAATGTACATATCCTTGAATCTTGTGCATATTTTCTGCATGACTTAAAACAGCCTGAACAACAATGGTACCTAATGGGTTCTGAAAAAGAATGCTTTTTTTTCTTAGATGAGTCCCTCCTGTGTATTAAACTTAAGAACATTTCATCAAAATACCTCTATCAAACAACTTATGGTATTAACTTTGTAAACTTTCAACTTTTTGTGTTCAGGTGGGCCCAAGTAACTGAAGAGCTCAGGCAGGCTCTCTGGGAGCTAGAAGACGAGAAAGAGAAACGAAAACATGTTGAGGAGGAGATGACTTTGAAAATTCATGAACAAGACAACCTGAAAAACAAACTTAGTGCTTTACTTGAAGAACAAGAAAATGAACAAACAGAGGCGGTGATAAAGGAAGTCGAGTCATCTCACCTTCTCCAAGAAATGCCTGCATCAGTGGTAGAGGAGGATAAACCACTGAGAGAGCTAAAAAATCAGCAAGTTGCAGAGCAACTTGTGTTCCTGTCTCATCAAAAACACCAGGAGCTGTTGGCATCGTCTCTGCAGGACATAAAGCAGGTTACAGACTCAGCCAGACACAGCCCAGACCTTAGAGATGACAACCACTTCCACACATTACAGGTACGCCAGATTAACAAGTGTGTTTGGATTAACAGGCCACACAGAATGCAAACCTTAAACTCTGTCCTCTCTCTGGATTCTGACCTAAAAAAAAACTAAAAGCAAAGTAAATACAGGCCAATAATAGTGTAAAACGGCACAAACAGTTTTTAGCACTACTATTTTTTTTAAACCTGCCCAAGTTGAGCATGTTTCAGACTTACCTTCAATTTTTATGTGTCTATATGCAAAAGTTATACATATTGTTGATTATCAAGGGTAATGCCAATTGTCATGTTAATGAACAGAACAAGGACATAGTGCAGGATTGATGTGAAGCTGGTGTCTGAGTGTTTTGAATGACTAGTTGGTAGAAATGAATAGATGTTTTCATAACTTGTCACCCATGCAGAGGGAGTCAGCTGTAGGTAGGGTGGTCAGTGCCATGTCTGCATGTTTTTTGTTTTTTTTTAACTTTATTTTTCTTATTTTATCACAAACATGGTTAAACATACACAAACAGCAGGATCAAGGAGTCACGACTTATAGGAAAAATAATAAATGACTACATGAACAAGTGGTGCCAGGCACAGCAAACCCCGCCTCCCGCAAGCATTTTACCTGATTTGCCCTATCTCTTATCATTGCGAAAACACATTTTGGTGACCCTGACCTTTGACCTACATTCACCATAATTTAATGGGATCTATTGTGGACCACCTCACACCCCTCTTGAAAATTTCATGGAAATTGTTCCAGTAGTTTTTGCGTAAACTTGCTGACAAACAAATGGACAAACAAAAAAAACAATACTCTTGCCTCCCCTTCGGGGGGCGAGGTAATATCAGAGATCAGGGTAATGAATATGCATTCTCACACAGTGTAAATGTGTATTTAAGCTCAGGGCTCAAGATTAACTTTTTGACTTAGGAGCACCGGTGTTCCCGACCTAAAAAAAAGTTGGGTGCATCAGCAAAAATCTAGGCGCACCATTATAAAAAGTTGGGAGAACAAGTAAAACTCTTGGCCATATCAAGTAATACTCCTATTAGGGATGCAAATTATCAATTAATTCATTAACCATTAGTTGGTTGACCTTATCGATCGATTAATAATTAATTGATAAGCGGCAATTTTCTTGAGAACCTGAATTTCTCTTTCAATAGTATCTCATGAAAAAAAGCATGTCATATTCCTTAATGATGGATTTATTGGACTTTAGGATACAGTTCAGGCAATGATGTTCATGGAGTTGAACAAAATAAATTCTGCAGAGAAACTCAATAAAATAAATGGATCTGAAGAGGGGCAGTTTAGAAGAAATGGGCCTTTCTGACTTTTATCTGACATGATGGAGCGAGAGTTGTGTGTGTGGGGGGGGAGTTGTCCACATGCATGCAGTTCGGCCAAGGGGTTGGGGGTGTGTGCGTTTCGGTAACCGTGCGCATGCGTCAGTTTCCATCCTACTTTTAATACTACAGGGGCATGTCTGTAGTCTGCGCCCCCCCACCTCTGCTGTAGTCATCCATAGATTTTGGTGTCAAAATTCAAGGTTAAAGGATCACATTGGTTTAAACCCCTATACAGTCCATTCTGCAGCTATAGTATGTCCCTGTCGTGTTTCAGATTCACATGCTCATTTAAATTTTCTGCTGTGCTTGTTTTAAATTGATAGGAATACATACAATACTATTATATTATTTTAGAAAATAGAATTCAATCTGACCAAAACTTGTCAAAGTGAAAATGAGTTGCAGGTGTGGTTCAGCACCTCTTTTGACTGCAGTCTAATGAACTGCCGCTGAAACGATGAGAAGCAATGACAGATGCAGACCTATGTATTGTATCTATGTAAAAAAAAAAAAAAAAAAGTTTCTCATCTTAAACAATATTCTCAGCTGTTTTTGTGTAGATATCTAAGTTTATCCAGTGCAAGGTTAAATCCATCTTTAATTATAATCTGTTAAAAGTCTTGCTTTGAGATTGTGCTATTTTTTGTTTTTTACTCATTTCCTTATTTGTGCAAGATGAGCAATGAAATGAAATCAGACACCACAGGTATTTTCATTACTTTTCACTTTGTTTCTTTTTTACAGTTTGTCACATGTTTAACAATTATTTACCATGTTGCATCTTGTGTTTTCATCAAGCTTCAGAAGCAGAACACTATCGCCAAGGGGCAATTCAGTTTGCAGACATGAGTCGCAGCAAATCTGCAGCTTATGAAAAAATTTTATTTATTTGAATTAAATCTACATCTTATAAAAATTATTTAAAACTACAAAGGATTGCTCTATCTGAAGGCTAGCCTTCTAACGATTAGTTACCAAATATAAAGCCTTGCCCCATCTGGTGTTTGGTAGATGGGAATTTCAAAGTCTTTCTTCCTTATTGAGTTTTCTAGGTTTACTTCCCTGATGTAGCATTTTACTTGCTAACTTATTGTAAAACCCTGATGATTATGATTGGTAAAAGAGTTTAGAAAGGTATTGAAATGTATGATGTATTTTAATAAAATACAAATAAATCCATTACCTTCTTCTCCTCTCAAGGTCCCTTTTGGTGCCCTGATGTCAGAGCTAGAGGAGATGAAAATGAAACTTCAAAGCACAACTGCCTTAGTAGGTCAAAGGACTATGGAGCTGGACACAGCATTAAAGGAGCATGAAATAACCCGATCACAGCTCCTAAATGTTCAGATGGAGGTGGAGAAGAGCCAGGCCAATCTTCACAGCACTGAAAAATTGAAGGATGAACTAGAATCTGACCTTCTGTGTCTAAGACAAAATGCAGTCAACCTTGATGAGACCTTGGCCAAGGTGAAGCAGGAGAAAGAGCAGTATAGGAGGAAAGAGAAAGAAATGGATGAACGTATCAAAAAGATGGAACAAATCCTGGAGGAAGAACTTGAACAGTTTGAGAACCTGCTAAAATCCAAGGATTTGGAGGTGAGAAAGATGCTAAAGATGCTAAGCATTTCACTTATTTGGCAGTTCTAAATGCAAATAGCAACACTGTATGTGTTACTACTGACCAGAGAATTTTTTTTTTTTGTAGTTGGCTGAAAAAAGGGAGAAATGGGAGTTAGAATTACAGGAGAAGGAAAAAGAGCTGTGTGATGTGAGGCATCTTCTGGAACAGCAGAAGAGGGAACAAGAAGAAGAGCTTAAGGCTGTAATGGAAAGACAAGTCCAGGTGGTGGAGGAAGCCACAGAGAAACTCAAGAAGTCTTACCAACAGGACATCAAAGACCTGAGTGAGAAACATCAACAAGAGGTGGGATTTACAAAAGAAATAATGGACTTAATCATAAAATGGATTAAAATGTCACATTTCCCAAACGGCACTAGTGGGTGTAGCATTGTCCACCGCTTTGTGAAAAAAAAATAATTTTATATGTTTCTTTGCATTCATACCATAGATTTCTGGTGTAAAGAGCCACATTAAAGCAGAGCTGCTGGAGCAGAAAATCACTTTGGAAGAAGAGCAGAGAAGACAGATGAACCTAATTAAACAGGTATCAGAATAAGGAAAATTCTCTATTCTGTCACTACATAGAATGTCTCTCCTTGCTTACCACTGTCACTTTATGTGCCCTTTTTTCTATGTTACCTCTGCTCCAGGTGACTGAACGCGAGCATGAGAGGATGATGGCTGAGCTGAGTGCCAAACATAAAGAGGAGCTTAGTCAGCTGAGCACGGAGCTGAAAGAGATCATGGAGGCTGCACACCAAGCTGAACTTCAACAGGCACAGGTGTGCTACATGTACACACAGAGATTTCACACGACTCTATCCTGTGCCTAACTATTTTTTCACCATAATACTCCTATTTGCATCACAATTTTAGGATTTTAAGTAGAATTTTTTATTTATTTTTTTTTAAATTCACTGGCTGCCATTGACATCGATAGATGTCAATTATGTTTTTTTAATGGGAGGGGCTGGGGGGCAATCTGGCGGAGCTTGTCAGTGAAAATCAGCCTTGTAAATCATAGAATTTAGTGTACTGACTATCATTATACAAAGAAATGACAGTAAATTATATATAACATATATTCTAAATAAATAACAGGATCAGGGTGGGAGTAGACAGACAAGATGGCGAAACAAATGAAATCGGAAAAGTTGAGGCAGCTCATGCTCCAACAGAGTATGTGTCACTGTGGTTCTGTGAAAAAGAGTATTGGATCAGTCAAAAAGAGACAAAGACAGCGACCAAAGGAGGGAGTTTCATAAAATCAGCCGTAGAGAATTAAAGCAGGCCTTGCGGTGAACGTCACAGGTCACGATGTGTGGTTTCACCGCGACAGCCCCGGTTCATTCGGGTCAGGTTCGTCTGACCCGGATCCGTGAAATGAGCTGAGCTGTGGTGGAGAAACCACAGCTGTGATGGTCACCACTTGGATCGGCTCTGGATCAACTGTTAGCAGCAGAGATGGACCAGATCGCAACGATCATGGACCGATGGACTCACCGGGGGGGGG
>JAPTYQ010000016.1:1266241-1277022 GCA_029814465.1 Ostorhinchus cyanosoma | reverse complement strand
TGAATGTAAAAAAACTTAATGAAACTGTGATAAACGTTTTGACATCAAGCGTTTTAGAATGTCCCGTGGGATTGGACCCTCCCGGTGTCAGCCAATGCTTTGGTTTGGTTCACCAACAGCTGCTGATGCCCGTCCTCGGCCTGTCCTCATAGGAGTCATAGGAGGACATGGTAAGGACAGTCAGCGGCATCAATGAGCCTGGACCGACTTATAAATGTTCTCACAGACATTAACATTTAATACATTTATCAACAAGTGACATTTGTGTCCTTGTGTCTGTATGTGGTTGAAGCGTACCGGGCTGGTTGGCATTGATGGGTCCAGTGTCTGGGTGGTTTGTAGGATGGCGTGTTGGTGTGTTAATTCTTCGTCTGTGTATCTCTGATGTGTACATCATTCAGAGGAATTAACTTTTTCACATTAACAGTTTCCCAGTGTCGTCAAAGGTTCCAAAGCACTAGAAACGTGCGTACGCCAGCTGTGGAGTTGGAGTGGAGGAGCACACATTTCCACAGTCATTTCACTCTTGGTACATTTAAACGTGAGCGTGGAAAAAGGGGTACGCCACGTTTTTGGGCCCCCGACTGATTAATTGGCCGACCGATCAATCGGTCAGGGTCTCTAGTAAGGATTATAGGTGTGAATCAGTGTAACTCATGGTATGATGTCATCATGATTAATTTCCTGTGGTAGTCAGCACAACCATACATTGATTCACCAATACTTAAAACACTGCAAGGTGCTTTCTACATGCCCAGGACCTCTACAAAGAAAACATTTTTACTGATTTTGCACAGTATATTGAGAAAAAGAAAAAAAGAGGTTTGATGCAGAACTTTAAATCCATCAAACTTCCACAGGGACATATTTGAAGGACCACACATTGACCCGAAGTATGAAATAGCAGCTGCCATAAGTTTTAAAAAAACAACAAATATAATGTTAACCTGTAAGGAAGAGATTAAAGACCCTCCGCCATCATTACAGGTTAAGGTTCCCAGTGCAAGACAACAACGGAGAAATAGACGTTGATAAGATGAACGCTGCCTATGTATGGTAGTTCTCTTCACTCACACACAAACACACAAAGTACACAAAGTTTGTTAGCTGTCCTAAAATAAATAATCTGATTAATTTTATTGTCAATGTTGCTCTTAAGTTTGTTCAAAGAGAATACAAGTTTGCGCTCTTGTTAAAGTGGAATTTTGTTATGCAGAATGTGAACTGACAGAACTGTGATTTGATTTTTGTTTGTTCAAAACTATCTTTCAGGGAAAAGTGCAATACTAATGTTTCAAATACGTTTAGTAATATTTTATTTTCTATTTGTTTTTAGCAGCAGAATTCTATTTAAAATACATTTAATATTTTATTTTTTTATTTATTTTATTTACAGAATTATATTATTCATTTTTTTCTACATTCTATTGTCTCCAAAAATTTTGGGGAAAATGTTCAAAAATTCATGATAAATGCATTAGACATTTTGAGGGGTTTTCTTTCGTTCCATACCAAACCAAAAAAAAAAAACTAACCGTGGCTTTCAAAACTGAAAACTTACCAAACTGAAAATTTTGTGTACTGTTACTGGCCTAGTATGACAGACTCAAACTTCCTGTGATATTCTACTGCTTACTTCCATAAATCAGAGGTGGCTGTGGCTCAGTTGGTAGAGCGGGTCATCCGATGACCAAAAAGTTCAGCAGTTCGAATCCTGGCTCTGACTGTCCACATGCTGAAGTGTCCTTGGGCAAGACACTGAACCCTAAATTGCTCCCAGTAGAGTCTGGCTGCTGTCTACTGGTGTGTGATTGTAAAGCACTTTGAGCACCATGAAGGTGCATAAAATTCCCTATATAAGCTCAGTCCATTTACCATTTAACAGTTATGCATGCACTAAGACATCGGAGTATGGGAGGGGTCCAAGTGTGTTAATCCAATTTCTCATAATCAGATTACTACCATTATATGATAAAGCATATCAGATTGTGCTGTTTGTATGATCACTTAAATAATTTGATAACTCCAGAAATTGGATATTGATTGGAATTTTAGTGTGAATTTAAATGGACGCAATGATGCACCAACTCTGTAGGTGAAGACGAAAGCAATTAAACATCATCTTGTCTCCCCCTCAGGAAATGTTTCATTCTTTACGTCACCAGCTGGAGGAGGAACACACAAAGGAGCTGGCCAGTATTAGAAGTTCTATGACTTTATCCTTTAAAGAAGAGCTGCAACAGGTCAGGCATTTAAAACCCTTTGTCAGTCTTTAATTTTCTCACATACTGTAGCAGAAGAAACCACCCATGAGTGAGAGTATTGATGATGTCCTTACTCAGTAGTTTACATTTTTCATATAATTGCTTGTGTATTATAGGTGCGATCAGACCTCACAGACCACTACTATGAAGAACTACAGGAAATGAAAACTCGTCATGCCCTGGAGTTAGAGCAACTCAGAGCTAAACTTTCTGATAGTCACTTAAAAGGTACTACATGAATACATATAAATGAAATGGAATGCCTACAGTATATTAAAGACACAAAATACCAGAAATATCTGTCTTTTTTATAGAACTAACCAGAATCCGTTTAGAGGCAGTGAGAGAGGCTGAGGTGAGATGACATTATCTCAACAACATGTACACAGGTTTTTTTTGGCTGTACACTTACATTTTGTGTTAATTTTATGTAGATGGAGGTTGAACAGGCGATGTGGTGTCACTCTGAGGAACTGCAGGAAAAAATTACCATAATCCACAGTCTGGAGAACAGACTATCTGCACTGAGTAAACAGCATGAAGCTGAGATGCAGAACACAGAGAAGGTATTCATATAAATGAATAAAAACATGTTTTATCCGATAGCCTAAAAGTGAAACCTTGCAATAATATTTGAATTTCAAATTGTTTTTACTTGCTCATCTTGGGGACACCCTGCGACAGGAGAGAGGTCATGTTCAAGGGCAGATGATGCGGTTGAGAGAAGAGCTCCAACAGAAACATGAAGCTGAGCTCTCTGCCCTTAGAGGAGAGCTGGAGAAACAAGCTGAGGATGAGAGGACATGTCTTGAAAAAGCACTAGAAGAAGAGAAGGATAAGTTAAAGTCACTGCAGGCTGCACTGGACAAAAATGACAGTAAGATAACTGAGATCTGCATAAAGCAACAATTTTCTGTGAATCGTACTCTTTCCTTCAGTCTGTTGAAAATGCCGTAGATTTGAGTCATTTTCTGTTCATTTGCAACATTTAGTTTTTGTCCTTAAGGCCCACAGGTGCTCTTAGTGAGGCAGAACCTGGAGGATCAGTACAGCAGTGAGCTGCAAAGGGCAAAGAGCCACATGGCATCTGAGGTCAAAGAACTCACTGCTCTTCTCCAAAAGCAGAATGAGGAGCAGCTGCAGAAAGCACAACAGAGGTGACTGCTACACTCAACCAGCAAATAGTCTCCATTTTAGCCTTAAAGTGACATAAGCTTATATAATATTTCCACATTAAAATACAGGCCTCACTAGGCCTTTGTTTTATGTTTTGTACACTTGCATTGTATGACATGTTTAAATGTTTCCAAAAATTATCAAGTGAAATTGAAAGTTACACATGTAACTACAGTTCAATGAATCATGGATGACCACCAGAGGGCGGTGCTGAAAGCACTGAATGACTAATACTGAAGATGTCACAAAGAATCCTGAGTACAAACCTGTTGCAACCTGCAAACATGCTGCAACAGAGACTGTGCAGATATTGGAACCACGGCTGTGGCACCGAGGCCATGGATGTGTTAGTGCATCCTTGCCTAGGGGACCTGGTGCACCCCCTTGAGGGAGTGCCACAGACAACAATGGGTTGACTCCTTTGATGTGAACAGATCCACCTCCGCCTGTCCAAAAAGGCTCCAAACCCTGTGCATCACCTCTGGGTGGAGAGACTACTCTTAAGGAGTGGGGACTCTGGTGGGAAAGGGAGTCGGCAATTTGATTGTAGTCTCCTGATAGGTGCACTGACTGCAGGGTAGAGAGACGAGGTGCAGCCCATGTCAAAAGACACACACAGAAGCTGTGCTGATCTGATGCCCCCTTAATGATTGATGTGGTAAACGGTAGAGGTGTTGTCTGACCATATGAGAACATGCTTGCCTCTCAGATGAGGCAGAAACTGCCTGAGAGCCAGATGTTTTTATACTCGTAGTGATCCCTCAGAGACCAGCTCCCCTGAACTGCCAACTGCCAGTGTAAGGCCAAATCATGAGCAGGTGCACGAACGCTGCCTTCACCAGTTAAAGCCTACACAATCAGAAAAGGCTAACCATTAGCAATCACAATATGAAAGTGCAACAGTGCAAGGAATACCTGGTAGAGTGGCACGAACGCTGCCTTCACCAGCCAGGACAAAAAACAAAAAGTTCCACAGTACTTCCTCAGTATCTTGTTGTAGCAAATCAAACACTGGGAGAGAGGCATAGATGCCGCCTTCACCACTGAAAAATCAAACTGATTAAAGTAAACTGTGTCAGCTAAGCTAGAAGGAAAAAAACGAAACGCTAACACAGTTAGCGAAAACACAGACTATCCGAGTGTAGTAGTAATCAAACTAAAAAAAACTGGGAGAGGGACGCAGCCACTACCTTCACCAGAAAAGTACAAAAAGCAAAAAATACTGGTAAACTGGTAGTGGGGGTGTGAATGCTACCTTCATCAGAGAGAATACAACAGAAAATCAGTGCGATATAAATGCTACAGTCACCAACACAAGGGTCAAGCTTGGTTAAATACCTTCAAGTTTAATGTCCTCTGACAAAGAGTAGCCCATTGCAGCCTTTGGAGGGGGCAAAATCCGCTGCTCTAACTGCTACGGTGAAAGGGCGTCCATCAACAAAAGCAATCTAAGTTAGCAATGGCTCCTGCCAGGCGAATTGAACTGCACGTGAGAAGAAAAAAAGGAGCAGAGCCACGGATGATGTAGGAATATATTATGTCTGGGTTGTCATCTGTGGTCACAGGTGTAGCTCATTTGGTACTACTACTCGAACTGCATATGCGCAAAGGGAACATTCAGTGCTTTCAGCACCACCCTCTGGCAGTCAAGAGGGATGAAATAGAACTTGTGTTTAGTGTAACCATTCTCTTTTTAAAGATGTCATTTGAAATCATTCTATTATTTTGTAGAAATTCATTTCAAAGCGTATTTTATACTTGGCATCATTAAAAACGCACGGGTCAGAATAATATGTATATTTGGAGATATAGTAAATTAATTGGTTTGGGGTTACCTTCATATTAAAGGGGGTAAGCATTGGTCATTAGAGAATGAATCGTGGACACATTGTAATCAACTTAACACATTTATTCAGTCACTGAATACAGGTACCCAGAAATTGACAGTGTCATCCTTCAATATTGAGTGTGTCCATCTCTGGCTTCCAAACAAGCAGTGCAGCAACAATGCATAGAACTAAACCTCATGATCCTGTCCTGAGGGATCCGACCACTCAGATTTACTGATTATACTGTGATGACGGCACAGTTGGCGAGTGACTTCACCGTAGCTCAGACCTGTGCGTAGCATGCCAATGGCACGTTTTCTCTGTTGTATTGTAAGTCGTGGCATTTTGAGCTGGCAAAAAATTTTGGGTGTTTTTTATTTTTTTGTTTTGTTTTGTTTTTTTGCTGCCTTTATGTACACTATTGACTACACCTAAAGTTATCAGTCAAGCCTGACCCCAGAGACAAGAGATTCAACTCAGTGTCTGACATCAAGGAATTAGTCCAAACGCCAATGTTGCACGCATTGTGAATGGAAAAAAATACAGCTGTTAACTGTTAAGCATGAGGTGATTAACATATACAAAATAGGCACCTGAGCAAATCATTTTCTGGACACTGCACCACATGTTTGGACTGTGCATTTTTAATGATGCTAAGTATATTTACCAAATGAGCCATTCAAAAACTCTGAAGGAGTAAGGACTCATGATATACACTCTCTCCAAGTACATGACTCAACTTTTTTCCACAGTCTTGTCTTTAAAATTAAACTCATATCATAGCCAAGTAGCATCGATTCATGGTAGGAGTATCATCCCAGCCACAGTGCGATACATCCCTGTAATCAGCTTAGTTTATGTACTGTGTTTTTGTATGTAGCATATTCTTTGATTATGTTTCTGCAGTTTGTGATTGCCTATCTACACATTGTTATGTGTTCATTAGAACTAGACATTTATCTTAAACACCATCCTTGAAAAGTATTGCTTTTTCATTTTTTTTTTTTTTACATGAAGCAGTATTGAGTGATCTCATGTGTCTTTGTATAGGTTTGAAGAGGAAAAAACTGTGTTGGAGCAGAGTTTTGCCCAGAAATATGAAATGTCTTTGGCAGAGTTAAAGGACAAATATGAAACTGGGTGGGAACATGAGAGAAAAGCACTACTGACCACGCACTCTCATGAGATGGACTCACTCAATGACAAACACAAAGCACAAGTTGAATCACTCTGTGCCAGTCACAGACATCAGCTTACAGCGATGGAAGCTGAGCTCAGAACTAAACACAGCGCTGAGCTCATCACCTTGGAAGCGGCACTCCATTCCAAACAAAAATTAGACCTTCAGAGTCTGGAGGCCATTTTTCAGGAAACCAGCCAGGCTCAGCTTGAGGCTCAAGAGGCTCAGTTAGAACATAAACACCAGGACGAGAAGGATGAACTGGAAAAGAGAATGCTGGGTAATATGGACACTCTGGAGGCCACATATCTTAAAGAAGTGCAAGTGAGTAAGCCTTCAAAGCATCAGAAATAGAAAAAATAGTTGCATGTGCTAGAGTATTTTTAGATTCCTTGTCTTTTCCTTTTTAGACTCTGCGGGATGAAATGATGCAGCTTGAAGAGAGACATCATCAAGATCTGAGTCGGCAGAAGTCTGAGCATCGGCAAATATTGGAGCGTTCCGTTGCAGATCAACAGTTGATCAAGGAGGAACTGAGGAAAGAGTTGGCTCAGATGCATATGGACAAGTTTAGTGCCATGGCTGCTGAGCTCAACCACGTTCACAAGGTGAAGGAGGACCCCAGATACACTGTTAATCGATCAGTCAGCCATTCAATCATTCACAAAAACGCATCACATTCACAGACTGGAATTTCAAATGATACGAGGAAATTCTCCTTTGAAGTATCAAAAACAAGAAAGTGACATGATGTTGTTTTATAATTGCCATTTCAGACTGAGCTGTCTGCTCAAAAAGAAGCCTTAGACGCTGAACACTGCAAAGCCTTGGAGACACTTAAGAAACAGGTACATATATCATTTTGGTTTCTTTCTACTTGTTTTTCCATTTGCCTCCATTTTTATTTCATGTCCACTTCTTCAAATCACTTAACACATTCACCATGTCTGTAGACATTGCGAGCATATAAGTGAATACAGTTGTGTTGTGTTGACCTACTGCAAATTCTGTACAACTAGGACAAATTTAGAAAACTTGAGCTCCTTGGTTCAGTTCACGCTCATTCGGTTGTAGGGGTGGAAGGTATTCTAAAAATGTTGTCATTTTCAAGATTCAAGAATGTTTCAAAGTTAGTGAATATGAAGTCCATGACACCAAAAGTTGTTTTACTTAATACTTTGCTATTGTCAAACTAGTGCTTGTTTTCAAGCACACTGCATGACGAGGTTTGAAAAACTGGACATGGTACTGACGAGCTGGAATTTTTTTTCTGTCTCTCTAGAGCCCGAGCGATATGGGATTTTTGGGGCTGATGCTGATACCGATATTGGGGGCTAAATAAAGCAGCTATCCGATATAATGTATCGGCTGATATCTGATATATTGGCCAATATATGATATAATAATCTTATATTAGGTAATTGTGGACATGTGGATTAACAGTTGCATAAATCTTTATCTCACAAAGGTAATTGACACAACTTTCAAACGCTGTATAATATTCTAATATCAGACTAGAATGTGACCTGTGGAACCTCAGGTTGTAGATGCGGTAGTTTTAATTTTCTACATTTAATAAGTAATGACAGATAAATTGTTTGATAAATCATTTTGTAAAATGTAGGCGAGCCCTAACTTTAATGAATTCAACTACAAAACAAACTATGGAATCACAAAAATAATTAGAGCAAAAGATATTACTGACCACAGAATTATGTTTTCACTTACAAATGTTGATTGGTTTGTCTTATGGCACTACAACTGCCCATGTGGACTAAGGACTAAAAGTGAGCATGTGCAGAGTGAATTAGGCAAGGTAGAAGGGAATGGATATATTTATGTTATACATATTAGTTATATTTATAACCGAGGGTCGGAGCGGGTTTGTCGTAGCACGGGGGTTGGAGTGGTCTATGATTCCGTGATTGTGTGTGTGTGTGGGGGTGATAGCGTGATTGTCAGAGCAGAAGTGAAAGTGAAACTGACAGGCTTTACTCTAACTCCAGGCAGCACATTCACACACACATGCACAGAAGCAGCGAGCGGCAGAAGCTCCACAGCAAAAAAAATGTTAATAAATCGGCTACATATTGGCCGATGTCGATTAATCTGTGAGACCCTATAATCGGCCGATTAATCGGTCGGGCTCTAGTCTCTTCTAACATGAATTCAACTGCAACAGTGTACACTGCAAGACGGTAAAGCCAATTAGAACAGAAGAAACCCTTTCACCTTGCACCCTTCATTATATTTTGTAGAAAAACAAATAAATTCAGTGGATCAAGAAGATTGGAAACGGACAATACTCTGATTTTGAAATACTTAAGTCGTAGCATAAGGCCGTGTACAGGTCAATAGTTTGGAGCCAAAATGTGGAGCAGTTTCCAGAGGAATCCAGGGATCAGGCTTTCATACACACTTCCACACAGGAAAAAAATTAAGTGCAGGTATTAATCTTTTTGGGTTGGCTACAACCAAAGCAGGAGAGCGGCTAGATTACATTGATGTTGTGATGTTAGGATGTGTAGATAGTTGTGAATTCATTCTACATTTATGTGTTCCACAATTTGAGTTGTTCACATTATTTGTGATTTTTCTAGGTTTTGGAGTTGGAGCAACAACACAGTGAAGCTCTCCAAGACCTGACACAAACCTACACTATGGAGAAACAACACATAGTTGAACAGCACACGCTTCAGCTTCAGGTGTGCCTTCATCATTTTATATTACTGTGTCTTATGTTTTTCGCAGTGAATTCTCAGCTTGTGCCCTGTGACTTTTTAGCAGCTACCTCTTTAGTTCTTGACTCTATAGCTCTTACAGCCCATTAGAGGATTACACACAGTCATTGTTTGTCCTTTATAATGGTGTTTCTGTGTGTAGAGACACACAGTATTCCACAGTAGTTATTTGGATTTCTTCTTAGGACTGCAGTGAATGTGAGTATGTGACCAGCTGTGCATTGTGGTATTAAACAAATCCATGCCATGTGTACACTGTAGGAGCTAAAGGGGATATCTGCACGGGAACTGGAGGCATGTCGCAGGGAACTTGTAGAGGAGTCATCAAGGCAACGGCAGCACTTCTTAGAAGAGGTGGATCTCCTGAAAGTTCAGTCAGAGGAGAGGCTCCAGGACAGGATCAACCAACTGAAGGTAGATAACATGAGCGTGTCCATTTTTGTTTTTCATATTTAGGTACATTTGATGCTGTAGCTATACTTCCAATTAAAAGTATGCAAATGATGAGTATATGTGAAATTTATAGTCGCAATCTTTTCAAACAGGATTTGCTTTAAATTATGTGTTTATTCGATTCTATATGCCCGTGTCAATCATTATGCAATAGCTGTGGATTATTAAGGGCTGTAGTTCATGTGTGTCTGTGTGTCATTGCCCCCTCTAAGCTCCAACTGTACCAGAGATGGTTCTTTCTCTAGAGCTTTATTCAAACCCAGTTTACAGATAATCCCACCATCATACATGTACAAGTGTTCTTGCCTGTCAGTCAGTTTTTTCCCCCTTTCCTGAATCTGTGTTATTCTGGTTTGTGCTTGTGTATCTGTTTGCTGTCATCTGAGCAGTGGCTAAATGAGATGGATCTAAGCTTTTTATCCTCTGATGCAGAAGGTTTTAAGGGTGAAGGTGCTTTTTTTCCCCCAGGCATTTAGCATTTGACCATCTGAACTGTGAAAACCTCTTTTCAGTTGTTAGTCAAAGACCTGTGTGTAGCTGAGGCAGAATACTTTTTAAGGTGGTTGCCTGTCCATACTACTTTGTTTCCATAATACTGCTTTCTTTGAAGACGGAGTTTGAAGAACAGAAGGAGGTGGAGCTTGAGGATCTGAGGCGGAGCATTACGTCTGAACAGGAAGAGAAGGAACGCAGCTACACGGGCAAAATGAGCCAGCTTACTGCACAGCTGCAGCAGCTGGATGCTGTTGTTACCCAGGTACTGAAAAGACATTCTAACCAGTCTTGTGCTCTTTATGAAATTTGCACTGTAACTCTTAAACTGAATCAATTAGAAAGCAAAATGTGGAACCGTGGGAGAAAAAAGCAGATGGTGGTAATTTATTTATTTTTTTTATTTATTTGCATTTTTTTAATTTGCACCATCAGATTTTGTGCATTTATCTGGTGCTCATATTAGTGATGTTGCCTTGGACAGTTGTTTAGGTTTTTTCTTTTAAATATTTTTTCCTAGCTATTTCTATTTCTTAAATGTGGTGACTAGTGGTATGGTGGCTTTTTTTTTTTTTAAATCTCTGTCACTTCAAAAAACTAGAAAAGCACTCGGAGAGCGCACACCTCCACCGAGGCAGACCCCCCC
>JAPTYQ010000016.1:1198529-1213393 GCA_029814465.1 Ostorhinchus cyanosoma | reverse complement strand
CCAATTAGAATAATTAAAATGCAGTTTCTGCAGTTTCTCTCAAATTTCACCCCAATCCCCCAGATTGGGCGGGGGGTGGGGGGTCCTCAGGGTCGATCTAAAATATGCAGAGGGTCCAGGACCCCAAAAAGGTTGAGAACCACTGCATTAGACTCATATTAAAGTTGACAGGGTGCAAACATTTGGGCTAAATCTTAATAGGCAATGGATTCACATTAGCCTTTATCATTAGTAGGAGCAGAAACTCCCTACCAACAGGAATAAGGATACAAAAGGAGGCCTACTTCATCATTGAGCCATCCTCCATCCTGCAGCGTGGCCAGGTCTCTCTGTGTAATCCGCAGTTTGAAGGCTGCACTCAGGACAACGTTGGGATCACTCTGACCCAAAGCACAACTCACTTCAGCTGCCATTTCCTGCAAACGGGCAACAAGTCAACACTTAAAGCTGGATCAGTGCTTTCTTCTAAAAAGTACATACAAATCACCAACTGCTGAAGTTACCTTGCTTAATCTGGGTATGTCTTCATCAGTGTATCTCACATGAGCAGTGTGTGTCGAGTGTGTTTCGGGGGGGCTGACAGCAGGGGGGGCTTTGTCCACCAGGTTGAGGCGCGTGGCGACTTCAGTAGAGAGGTCTGGCTCTGATGGTGCCGGTGTTGGCTGGAAAACACATTCCCATTTCAGACACAATGAAAGCGCTCTTACTCCACATCAATGCTTGTCACTGTTTTAAAGTTAAAACAAATTATTACCTTTGCACATCTCACATGTTGTGTATCATCCAGGGATCCACTCAATGTATAATTTACAGCCAGGCCACCCCATCTGGACATAAATTATACATACCATCAAAATATATGTGAATTATGACCCCCCCCCCCCACACACACTGAGCCTTATTGACAAAGAATCATAGTCACCAACTAAGATTGATCAGGCTCTGAAAACGTCGATTTGGGTTTTTACCACATCATTTAATAAAAGCTAACTCTGCCACCCCCATAACCCACTTGTATTATGAATGTCTGGGCCAAAACCCTAGAGTAATTATTCCAGGCAGTGGTTCTCTAAGGAACAACTTCTTTTGTCCAAATCAATCTGGTAGTTCTATAGAATGTGATAGAATACCTTAATTTTCCCTCTGATCAGAAGTCTTGAACACTGATTTTTAAATACATTTCATCATGCAGAGTAATCTGATACAGTTGATTCTACATTAATGTCAAGGTGAAAGCAACAAGGATAATTATTCAACAGGAAGAAGTGAAAAAAGCCACATTTACCTAAAATTGCTAATGTTTATGCATATAGAATTAGCATCAGCATTCCTTTGTTTCTTGTCAGTGGAGCCCTTCATACATGTTTATGAGCTATAAAACTGAACATAACATGGTGTATAGTACATCTTCAGATACTAGATATGCACACATACACATACCTGGTCTTTGGTGCAGGTGCATTTTTCCATGTAAATACATTCAGAGCAGCTGCGCAAAGACAAAACCAGCAAGTGACAGTGTTTGTTAGAATTATTCTGATATTCTAAGGCTCAAAAATATGTTTTTTTTGTTTTAATGGATCTGATCATTAAAAATGTGTTACCACTCAGAAAGAAGTTATAATTGGTGATTATAAATGTTGTGTACATATGTTCTATGGTCAGGTCTACCTGTATATCCAGTTTTTTTGGAAACGGATTCAAAGGGTTTTCCAGCAGTTTTGTGTTCACACTTTGACAGTGTCTCACTGAAAAGCAAAGACAGTGTTTCTCATTAGCTCATGTTAAAAAAATCTAATGGAAAAAAAATCTGCACTTGATCAATGGCTCATACTTACTCGTGTGGTTTTGTTTGGGTGAAAGGTAGTGGTTGACTTTTGCTGTATTTCTCTGTCACCATCTCCAACAAACGCCTGTAGTGTTCTTTATTATTCTGCTTGATGGCCTAAAGACAAAAAAACACACACACACATATATATATATATATATATATATCCTAGAAATCCTCAGCTACAAGATGAACCGCACAAGTTGCCAGAATGAGCATGTCCATCCATGGAAAAGAAGGCTAAAGGCAAAAATCATGGCACCATGGAGAGAAGTTAGTCTCCTGACAGAACTGAGCAGATGTGTGAATCTGAAGTAAGAACTACCTGACAAATATAACAAGCACTCTACAGCTGAGGCACTGGAAACCGTAAAGCAAAGGCTCACATCCCTAGATAAACAGCTGAAGAGGAACACAAGACAGGAGAATAAACCAGATGTTCTCCACCAAATCAGCTAACATCTACTGCAGTGTTTTTCAACCTTGGGGTCAGGACCCCATGTGGGGTCGCCTGAAATTTCTAGCAATTGATAAAAATAAAAAACAGTAATAAAAAATATATATATATGGTGAATTGAGAGAGACAATCAAAATCCATAAAAGACATGAGAAACTGTGAAGCTGAAACTGAAGCACTGTGGTTCTGTTTATGTGTCACATGTTCACTGTGGTCATTTCAGATGCTGCAGCTCTTTCATAATTCATAGTTCAGTTCTTGTTTGTTCAGTATTAATTGTCTTTTTGTAAATCCAAGCTGGACTGACTGTACATATCCTGACCAAGGAAAATCTAAGTCTCTCTTTGTGCAGTAATCTACACCTGGCTTTTCTGCCTCCATCCACAATAATAGACATTATATAGACTAAATGTCATCTAAAATTAATGTTTATTTGCAACATAGTACAGCAAACTATTACATGATCAAAGACAAATTAATTTTAGCAAAAAAAAAAAAAAGTCTCAGTTTTTAATGTCTGGGGTCGCCAGAAATTTGTGAGGTTAAAATGAGGTCACAAGCCAAAAAAGGTTTGGAACCACTGATCTACTCTCAAAGGCAGAGTAACAAAGTGGTCAGAGATCCACCCAGTAATGAGGCTGAGCAATACTGGAAGAGTATCTGGGAGAAAGAGGTTATACATAAGACCAACACCCAAGGGCTGAGAGACTTACAAGAAGAACAAAACCCAGTAGTCATCACCCTAGCAGGCATCCAAACAAGAGTCCAAAATGAAGAGCTGGACAGCATCAGGGCCTACATGATTCCCACCTACTGGCCTAAGAACCTGACTGCACTTCATGAACGCCTAGCAGCACAGATGAACCAGCTGTTAGTGAAAGGGAACCATCCAGAGTAGCTAACCCAAGGCCAGACAGTCCTCATCATGAAGGACCCCCAGAAGGGAAGAACATCATCCAACTACCCGTCTATAACCTGTGTCAGCATGACAAGGAAGCTCCTACCAGGCGTCATAGTAGAAAGCCTATGACGCAGCCAGATCATCACCAAGAATGGCTTCAGGTACCAGTTCCAAAGAGGAAAAACCATCAACCACCTCCTCTACATGGGTAATGATAATAATAATGACAATAATAATAATAATAATACTAGATTAGATTTCTAGTGCTTTTCAAGGCACCCAAAGTGCTTTACATTATTGATCCATTATTCATTCCCTCTCACCTTCTCCCTCTTGTGGTGGTAAAATACTGCTACAGCTGTATGCCAACAGTGAGCGTGACATTAACTCCCTAATTCACCTCACTGGGATCTACAGCAAAGACACTGGGAGATCATTCAGACTGGATAAATGTGGGCAGACCGTATCTAGAAGAGGGAAGGTGATCACAACAGAAGGGGTTGAACTACCTGAAGGGAATGCTGTAGATGTACAGGGCAAGTACAAATACTTGGGGATCTCATAGGCAAATGGTAATCATGAGGAGGCAGCTCGGAGGTCAGCTACAGCCAAACGCCTACAGAGGGCTAAGGCAGGTGCTGTAAAGTCAGCTGAACGTCAAAAGTAAGATACAGGCCATTGACACCTACGCCCTGCCAGTATTCAGATAGCCCACTGGCATAATATACTGGCCAGTGGAAGAGAAGCAAGGCCACATCCAGCATCCTGAGGCTGAGCGAAAGGAGGGAGGCTGAGGACTAGTAAGTGTCAGAGCTACTGTCCAGAAGGAAACAACAGGCCTCCGGGAGTAAATCAAAAAGATGGCCGCGTGTGACCCACTGCTAAGTGAATGCCTCAGACAACAGAAGCTTGAGAAATACCAACGGCTGAAGAAGGAGCTAGATAAAATGTGGGGTGTGAAAGAAACAGTGAAAAGAGAAGCTGGGTGGATGGAACCAGCAGATACCGGAACAAAAGCTGGGTGGATGGAACCAGCAGATACCGGAACAAAAGCTGGGTGGATGGAACCAGCAGATACCAGGAACAAAAGCTGAGACCTCTGTCCAGAAGAGAACAGTCCTAGGAACAGCTAAGATCCTGCACATAACCCTTATAATTACCCTACTCGCTAATGCCAGCTACATAATTTCTGCTTCAACAACTGCTTGGACAAACATCGGCCACTCAGCAGTGAAGCATGTGCAAAGAAGTCACACATTCAGGAAGGCCATAGAAAATATGGAGTGTTTGTAGACAGTCCTGAGGCACTTGATACAAAAAGTGTTTTTCCAACACTCTTAACTTTGCTAATTGTTGTGCAAAAAGGAAACTGAAATCCGAGTTGAATTCACCATTTAACTTTGAGAAATCTCAAAAATAACCAACGCTAAATTAGTATGGACCTTAACTCTTTGTAACAGTTTAAATTGTATAATGCAATTACAACTGACCACTTTCACTACGATTCACCATATTTACATGATATTTAATGCAGATGTTTATCAATGTGCACCATCCAACCAAATAAACAAATAACATAAATAAAAATAAAAATGAAGGATTACAAAGTCATTCTCTTCACCCATTTGGAAGTCAAAGGGTGTCAAATGTACCTCTTCGACAGCGAGACTGGGTTTGTAGCAGCGGTTATGGCCAGTGCCATTACAGATGGAATCAGCAGTCGTATATCCCATTCTCAGAGTAGGCCTCGAAGGCAGCATCTGGAGGGAACCCCTCCTGTCTCGCTCCTTCCCCCTGTCGGACAGCCCTGTAGCACTGTAAACAGGTTATGTCTATTATTAAGTAGGAATGTCAAGGAATGATAACAGGTCAATGACTAGTATGAAAGAGTAAAGGACATTACACAAGTAGATTAAGGCAATAATATGACCTTGACCAACTTGCCTGTAATTCCTCATTAAAGGAGGCGACGAACTCTGAAATGGGTTCTTTGCATTCCTCTCATTAACTCCACCTCCTGGTTTATCTGCAGAAGTGTAAAAAATGATCAGTCATTCACTGAAAAATAAGTCAGTGTTTGTTTCAATGGAGCCTGTCTTACCCAAACCTAAAACAAAAAAACACTGTCATTTTCCAATACTAGATGTGCTTTTTGGCTAACTGGGTGTTGGGAACTGCGTCTTTTGCTTTGGAGGATGGGTTTGTTGTCAAACAACTGTAGTTTCATTCTCCGCCTCATGTAACTGCAGTTGGATTCTCTCAGCAACACACCATCTTTTCCCTTTGATTTTTTCTGCCCATCTTTCCTCAACTTCAATTTCCACTGAGGTTGAGTAAAAGCAAATAAGGCCATGTGTTACTTTTTTTGGATACATCCTCTCTTTCTAATAACAATTTTTCCCCAAACGGCCTCAGTAAAACATCCTCATATAATACATATGAGGTTAAAAGCCATAGTGTTAACCAAAAAGCTCTGCCAAATAATATTAGCTCCCCTTTAAGTTTATTTTCTGATGTTATTAGCAGCAGCAGATCATCAATAGAGGGTGCCGCCCCATCTGTCTCACATGAAGAAGAGGACAATAAGAATCACATAAAATAACTGTACAAAAACATTAATATTTAAATAAATGAGCTAGACATGATACTAAGGCTGGGTATCGTGGCCAATTTCCATAATCGATTCAATTCATAAGGTTCTGAATCGATTAATCATGATTCGATTCAATCCAATCCAATTCAATTCATAATAATTGAATGATTCAGATGGGCGGGCGGGCGGCGATACTGGCACGTCATCATCGTTTTACTGTTAATATTCCTACAAAGATCAGCTTCCACGACTCGGCTCGGAGAGGCTCTAGGTGGCCAGTTCCTCCATGCTGCAGGTTTGAGTTGGGGCTGGGAGGACCTCCCATCCTTTCCCTACCCTTTCTCCTCGTCCCTCCTGCGCCAGAATCATCGCAAGTGAGATTGAGATGCCCCGTCTTCACCAGGGGCTCAAGGGATGGCCACGCATCTGTGTTGGCGGTATCCGGATCAGATACTTATGGTCCTGCTCTGAAAAATTGATCTCATCCACTACTAATCGATTACACAAAGTTAAAACGAAATCGATCTAAGATTGATCAAATTGATTTTTTTACTCAGCCCTATTGAGTATTTTTGGTCATTTATTGAGCAGTCAAGTGATGCATTTACTATTTGGGGTGCAAAAATGTGCGCCCAGACACTTGTTATAAATATTACATGCACAGTAAACCCCCCCCAAATACAAGAGATAGGAGAGCGGCGGAGTACCACCCACATGAGTAAACGTCACATCTCGGAAAAAATCAAGACCTTCCGCTGAAATGGCACCAATGAATAGGTCTGTGTGTGACACGACGGACAGATTCACAAGAGGCTGGATAACTCAGTGCGTAGCACTACGGCCTCATGTAGGAGGCTGGGGTAAGAATCCCTGTTCAACTGGCAATATTGATGTCTTTTAACCCTTGCATTGATTTTCAATTTTTTTTTTAACGCCATGTGATCTACCCGCACTACCTTCATCGCTGGTCTAAATGTACTGTCCATACTTTTAGTGGAAAAGACACTTGTCTGGGACATGCCTGATTTCAACAATAGTCATGGGAAAATGTGCATGTTTGAAGGATAGATGGGGAATTTACATATAAAAAATAAATGACTGAAAACACATACTGTGTATTTTTATTTAAATTAACATTTTTAAATAGTAGTGCATGTGCTTTGGTGTTTCCTAGTGGTGATAGAAATTCACCATCCACCACTGGTTAAAAGGATCAAGGGTCACATTACATTTGCATTTGTGTGGTATTTTTTTTTTTACTTGTAAGACATGCTACTATTATTCTCTGAAACCTGAAGCTATTGAAATACGCCGGGTATTTGATAGATATGTTTTGCTTCTGACAAAGGACACTAGTGTGTTAATTGTGTTTTATAACTTCAGAGTAATGTTTGCTACGTTTTGTTTGTTTCGGTTTGGTCCAATAAATTTCTTACCCATTTTCAAATCAGCACTTGTTATCCATGAGGTGTGGAGCTCATCTATTCCCATCAGAGTAACAGGCTGGATCAACAAAGGAAAGTGGAAAGTGAATTAATAAATACAACCACTAGAAAAAAATAGAAAAGAATCGCAATAGACTCAGTAATTAATCGACAGCAAATAACAGATTTAAATGTTTAGTGAAAAATATCTGGCAAATTTCTAATTTTTCCCCTCAGCTACTGGATATGCAAATCAACTCTATCCAGGTGTTTTATAAACTACAGCTTTATTTTATTCTATGCAAAATATGAAGCTGGCGAGTTTGTTCTTTATCAGGCCAGGCCTAGCCAAGTTCACACTGCACTATATTAGTGAGCAGACACAATCCTAAAGCATCGATGGTGCATAGTAGTACTTTTTGGTGGGTGAAGAGTGAGTTGGAACAAACCTGGGTTTTTTCGTTATGTCTGTGTTTTTTACAGCTGTTTGTCAGTGGATTCCGCAGCCTGAGAAGACCTGCTACACTGGCCACAGTCTTCTTTACAAAGCTGATCACTACATCTGTAATACAGTAAAAAATACAGATCAACTATTTTGCAGATTTTCATCATTTGTAAAAGAGATTTCTAATGAGTAAAGGTGTTATTTCTAATTATTATTGCAAACCTCGCTTGCGTCTTTTCACCTCTATCTGGTCATTCTTGCAAACACCATCTGCCACATCAACACTAAAACAAGAAAAATACAAGTGAAACCACAAGTTTTAAGTGATACTGTGTAAAACTAGGCAGTCACACTATAATATCATTTATTAATGTGGAATCAAATTAGGGTTTCCTTAAGTGTTTCCCTTTCATTTCTAACATTTGCAAGCAAATTTGATTGAGGTCTAATAAATTGAGTTCCCCTTTAACCTTTAATAGAGCAGACCTAATATTGGCCTCACTTCGATAATATGAAGGTACAGCACAAATAAGTACAACCTTGGTATAAAATTCATACTAAGGTTGTGGTGTTGTGCCGTTAGACAAAAGGTGTATCTGAGCTATAGGCTATGAATGTAAATCAGGAAGTATATTTCAATGTATACGTAATCTATTTTACCACCATCCGAGATGCATGAAAAGTTTCACTTGAATTTGTCGAATGATGAATGAACATTGGAGCTAATGTCTGTGAACTGAACTGGATTCATTTGGACAGTTTCGGTGTTCAGGTTATTGACAAAAACTAACAAAACACGACGTTTCGCATCTAGCGACAATTATTGCCTTGAAAGAACAAATGAGCTAAAATACACTGAAGTTGAGGATAGGAGAAGATTTGTTCTCTTGTTGGGTTCCAGCTAAAATGCCACCTATGTACAAGGAATAATATCAGCTAACAGTCGAAAGGAAAGATCAGCCAAACCGAGCAGGTAAACGGCCCAACCACGCATTGCATTCATTCTCTGTCAAAGTAGCAGAGAATACACTGGTTATCTTCTTGAACCAACCTCTGGTAATTCCGTTTGGCAGGTCTGCCGTCTCCTTCCTGTCGTTGTGGCCCCACTTTCAAGCCCGGGAGCGGGTGGATATCCTCGCTAACGTTACCTTTCCCGGGCCACTCGTGGGAGTTTTGCCCAGTAACGGGCTCAAATAGAGACGAAATTCCGTCAACTATCCATCCATACATCCTAGACAAATACCATAAAATAGAAACGGGGTATTCTACACGGTCCAGGACTATTTCACCACAGATATTGTGTCATACACCGATCTGCGACACAAATTCCACAGACACACGAGCAGTAGCATCACTGTGCTGAAACACACCGGATGTGCGTCATCACGTGTATTTCTATGCAAATGTTTTGGTCAAACGGGACAAATACGCGGGCGGAGTTAAACCTGAGTGGGGAAAGAGGTTACCGCGTCTGCGCAACAAACTGTTTCTGCTGGTAAGGGAAACAAACGAACCCCAGACTGGACGCGTAACCACGTCGGTGGCACATCACTATTATTGGCCACAGCTGAGCAGCTCCGCACCAACACTATTACATAATCCAAAAAATGTACGGCTGATTCCAGGAATAGACCGCATGGATAAAACACACCTCTGTATTTACATTTGGCGCTTCGTCTATTTTGCACCAACGTTTTCGAAGTAAAAATCTTTGTTTTTCTCTATAGGTTTCACTTTCTTTGACCAATAATTACTTTGGGTTTCTAAAAATACAAGATCAGGATTTCAAGATATGACAGTTATTCCAAGAAAAAAATTATATAAACTGTAAAACTACCATAGAAAATTAAGGGGGGAAATGCAATGCATCTTTTGCATAATATTTGTGTTCATTATGTTTGAACATTCCTGCTCTTATAACCAGGAACACACTTTCATCTACTTATTCCATCATTTTTCTTTTTTGCTACAAGCCTATTGTCAGTACTAATATTTGTCACTGTGCAGCAGCCATCATGACACCAATAGTGTGAGCTAGTTGTACAAGAGGCTATATTTTCAGATCATATAAGATAAGACAGAACCTTCCCACCTGGATAGGAACTGCCAATAACCCACTCCGGTTTGTTGTGAAATTTTTTAAAATATTTATTGATATTATGGTAGAAACATACATATGAAAATCAAATATGGTTCACCTTTATGCAGAGATGCATTAACTAGAATAAGCTAATCATAGCTTCCAGTATAAAACCCACACAGATTTGGACATGTACAATGAACATCAGCTCTATTTACAAACAGTCACAGAAAAGTAGAAAAATAGCAAACATTTTAACATTTAGTAGCCAACATTTAAATGACATACATTTGTTTCTAAGACACAAACACTGAGGTGAATAGGAAAAATATATAATCTTTAAAAATAACTTATTTTCTTATAAAAGCAAATGTCTTCAAATATGTGATATTCCCTTCTAGAAATGTCAACTCCTGTGTAAGGTATGGTCCATTATTGACCAATCCGCAGACATTCATTCTTTCAGTGCTCAGACTTCTTGGGGTTAGAGTGGAGAACAGATGGACCTGGAGATGACACAGATGACAATAGAACATCAGCTAAGGCTTTCTTTGTCAAAGTGAGACAGGCATTTCATTACTTACTGTATATATTCAGGAAGTACAATTAAAACAGCTTGTGATGTGACTTGGTTCTTTAAGCAAACGTCTTAATAAAAGACCTTCAATCTTCATTCATTACGTTTATCATTGTAGCTGTAGTTAGAACAAGCATTTGTTTACCTATTTGTTTCTGACAGGAATATTTAACTCTTCGAGAAAACGATGGGATTTGTAATGAATGAGAAAGCAACATTTACAAGAGGTTGAATGAAAATACTGCAATAACAGCCTTAAAAAAGTACTTGTGACTGGGACACTCATAGATGTGTGTAATCTGTTTTTAATAGTGCATAGTTTTTTTATTATCATACTTGTTCCAACATGGTATCACAACCTCCTGTGGCACATGCACAAGAAATATTTTGCTTGGTTTGTGAACTTTAATGTGCTTGAATCATGTAATAAAACACACTTCTAAATGATTAGCAATTCACTGATTCACTGGGTAGTTTTCTTCAATGTTGAAGGTCATTCTGGGTAATTCATATTCTCAGGATTTTATGGCGCTTAGAACCTAAGAGGCTATGTTCACTGGAATAAGTGGGAAACCTTCGGTCACATTTTTTGTGAACAAATTTCGATGTTATTTTATTTTTCTCGTCTCTTCTCGATTTCTCTCTCACCTTGCAGCTCTATATCTATATGTGAATGTACCCGTTAACCCCAACTCTAGCTCATAATCCTCACCTGGTTTGGCTCTCACGAGCCGCTGTTGCACTTTCTCTAGATGGTGGATGTACTCTGTCAAGGATCGCTCTGGGTCCTGAGATGTTCCTCCAGTAAACCCAGAGGAACTGGAGTATGATCTAAAGAAAACACACTGGTCATTATGGATAATAACTTTAATTGGATTTAAATGTTTGTGAATGCTATGAATGGAGAGCAAACCTGTTGTGCAACCTGAGGGGTGATTTAGCTGGAACAACAGCTGGCACCACATCTCTGTTTGGCAGGGAGTCAGAGATTGGCCGTTGTTGCCTTAAAACATCAGCTTTAGATCCTATAAGACATTAAAAGTGAGGCTACATATACATACACACACACTAACATGATGCATAACAATAAAGGTTAGATTAGCTGACCTGGAGCATGTCCATTGACAGTTCCAGTGCAAGACAATCGTCTAATGGCTTTCTGCCATTTTCTTGTCAAAAACCTCATCCTGCAAAGAAAACAAACAAAAAAAAACCCCAATAACAATTTATCCATACACACAATTGCAGTTCCTCTTAAACTTGCTGGTCGAGCATATCACTTACCTTGAGATGGCAATAACCACACGTGCAGCAGCCCGGAATTGTCTGAGGGGTCCATGCTGAGGGCAGGGGGGGGGTGATGGCCGAGCCCCCATATGAGCAATGAATCTCAGAGTGACATGCTCACATTCCTGGAATCCTCCTACCAGTAGCAGCAGATACCGTTTCTGGTACACCAGAGCTTTCCTGAAGCTCTCAGCACGCAGGTAGCGCTCATACAAACGCTGAAACTACAAGAACAAAGGAAAGGCAACCATTGTGCTTAAAGCAACCACCACCTACTATTATTGGATATTCAAAACAGTTGATCAGGTGGTCTCTGTGAAGGCCAATGATAAAAGCCTCCTGAATGGTGCAAGACCAATAAGAACATTTCTCTATGTGCAAGTAAAATTATTGCATACTGAAATGAGCATTCAGCGTGTGTAGATTCATAAACTATTTAAAAAAAATGTTTTACCAAAACTCTACTCTTCTTATGCATCTGGGCCCACTAACATTTAATTATTGAAAAATAATGTAGTAAAACAACTGGCCTTTAAATTTTGTCAGTTACCAGTCTTTTGGCAACAGTTTTAGCAACTGTAAATAATGGACAATGAACAGCGCTCTTTAAGTAGAACTTGTGATAGAAACAGGAACAACTGGTACCAAACAACTGCAAAAAAATAATGACCAGAGCATCCTTAGTAATTTCGTCGACAAAAGTAGGTAATTCTATTTACACAAAGTAAATCATTGCAGTAAATAATAATAATGGATTAGATTTATATAGCGCTTTTCTATTAACACATGCTCAAAGCACATACAGTGGAGCCATTATTCATTCACTCTCACATTCTCCCTCTGGTGGTGGTAAACTACATATGTGGCCACAGCTGCCCTGTGGCAGACTGACAGAAGCGTGGCTGCCAATTCGCGCCTATGGCCCCTCCAATCACCACCGAACATGATAAAATGAAATGTGAATTGTGCAGGTGTTTTCCTGACCTTGCTGTGGCTGCTGAGGTCATTGATGGGTCTGTTTTCAGTTTCTGCTGTGACCTTGGCGAGTTCGTCCTCTGTGCGTCGCACTTGTTGTTCCAACCATGTGAGTCTGTGTTTGAGGCCGGATTTCTCCTGACTTAGTGACGTTACCTGCTCTGTTAGGTCTGAGTTCGCCTTTAACAACTTCTCCAGGAGATTAGATGATGCTGACATGAATGGACTCTACAGTGAGGAAAGCATATTCATTTTTTAACTTAAACATGAGCCACATATTAAATGTTGGTACAAAAATAAATGTCTTTACAACAGTGGATAAGCTTAATGTACCAGCTGGATTTGTTCTATGGTGCCAGCCTGAGCACCATCAGTCTGGACATAACTCTGATGTTGTAATGATGGAGTCTTATGCTGCTGTACAGTGCGTCCACAGAGCCTCTGGGCAGCCATCTCTCTCTCCTCTTGTTCCAGCTCTGCCAGAGTTCTCTGCAGCTCCTGCATCTGCTGCTGGTCCTGCTGCCTTAACATCTCCAACTCACACTATAAGCACAGAGGGCAAGATTGTTATTACACACAATTAAAAATGTTGCTTTTACAATTTCTATTTTTTGTTTATGCAAACTTAATCCCTGCAACACACTCAAAAATAGACAGAGATCAAACCTGTCTGAAAAGTTGATGGAAGGTAATTCTAATGACATGTGTCCAATTCTGAGCAAATGAACTGGCAACAGCAATAGGACATACAAGTATGGAAAATAGTGCAATACTTCAGCCAACATTTCAAATATATTTAATATGTTGTTGTATACTTAAACAAGATATATTCATTCACAGACTAAGTGTATTCTATTGAAATGTACGTAAGTGATCTGGTCTTTGTCCTGTGGTGTGATTGTTCTTTGTATCAAGGCGACATTCTCACTTTACAATGTCCAAGGTTTCTGCAGGTATCAGCAAATCTAATGTTTTTAATGTCCTGTTTAATGCCACTTTAAACAAATTTAATGCCCATGTCCAACTGCAGATACAAATTTATAGTCTTACATATAAACATGATGTTTTACCATTGACAGGCTTTAATCTGGTTCTGAAGAGTTCCTCCTCCAATCACTTCTGCTGAAACTTGCATTTTCCAACATTTGCTAATATTCCCTCTGCTCTTTCGCCACAGCATGATCACGCTCATAACTCATTGCATTCCAAGCATCCAGTGGTGTCACTTCGTGCATCAACCATAAACAATAGCCAATTAATGGGTTCCACCTGTCAATCATCACACTACACTTCCAATCAAAATTATTAAATGTTTATATAATCAAAATAAATCATGAATAACAATACTCCCCCCAATCAAGTGTCTTTAATTTCTTAATGCCTCTGGACATCGAATTTAATGCTTTTTAATGCCATTTAAGGTCTTAATTTTCACAAAATCTATGTAATGACATTTAATGCTTTTTAATAACCTGCAACAACCCTGATGTCATTATCAAAATGTCACATTATCCTATGTGTTACTGTCATGTGTCTAATGCACAGGAAGTGCCTGACATAGCAACCTTTGGGCATAAAAGTGTCTTCCTTTTAGACGCGCAACACAGATCTGTCCTCACACTCTGACTGTCTTTGGTTACTGTCAGAATTGTTATCTGTGCACGAATAAGGCCTTGAAATATACGGAGTTCTTCTTCAAGCACCTCAACTCAGAGTGGTGATTTTCAGTATTAAATCCCACATGAGCCATTCAGACATGTCAAAAGTCCACATGTTTATGACTCAAGCACAAAAATACTGTCCTAGTTTTTACCCAAATATAAAACACAAGCTCTGAAATGTGAAAAGTATTTCTATATCTTTAACATCTGATTCTGATCAAAGCTACTGAACCTCACAGCATCCAAGTCATGTCTTGAGACTGTCAATAAATAGACAACACCTTATCACTGCAATCAAGCCTCTTGTCAGTTTGAACTTTTAACAATCTCACTTATGCAAAAACTGGGATGTTGCGTATAATGTAAATGAGAACACAATGCCGTGATTTGCTAATCTCATAAACCCAGGTATTATAAATAACAGAACATAGAAAACATACCAAATGTTTAAAATAAAATGTACCATTTTAAGAAACAAAAAAAGGTGGTTTTGAATTTGATGGCAGTAACAGGGACCAGTGATGCGCGGGCCAACATATTTCTGGCCCGAAACCGACCACTATTTTAATTAGACCATTCATAACCGAAACCGCAAGAAATATATATGAAATATGACGCGCCCGACCCGCTTCTCGG
>JAPTYQ010000016.1:1104189-1116901 GCA_029814465.1 Ostorhinchus cyanosoma | reverse complement strand
ACCACCACCACCACCTTTCCTCCAGGTTCATTGGCGTGTTGTCAGTGCAGGGTGGTTTCCTCCACCGCTCATATATGGCTGCCTTTGTGTTGTCTGGATCATTATGATGTTGCTCAGCTGCATTTGGTCGCTGTAAAGTGAAGCCACTCTGACCTGATGTGAAAGTAAAAAGTACTTCTTCTTCTTCTTCTTCTTCTTCTTCTTTGTCTCCAGCTCCAAATGAGTGTCCCTGCAGTGACGACACAGAAATCTGACGGGAACAGTGAGATGCAGTCGGCTGCGGTCACCCCCTCCTTCATGCCCAGCCAACAGTCAGGGAAGATACCAGGCAGGAAGAGGGGGAGACCCCCCCTCCGCAATGTCGCCAAGGTGGATTTTTCAAACCGTTACCCTGAGTCGCTCCCTCCCCTCAAAGTACCAAAGAAGCGGGGGAGAAAGCCAGGCTTCAAGGTCAGCCAGATGTGTGTATGTACGGGGGGAGGGTGTGATGTGGATGCAGCATGTTTAAAAATGCATGTGTACACAGATTCTGGGGCTCCATGAACCCCAGTCTAACACAAGCTTAACATCTGCTGCCAACACATTGTGACGAAAAATGGTTGTGTCTAAAGCATCTATGAAGGGGGATGCACCATTATTGATATTTCTACTGGTTTTCTACTGGTACACGCACAAAAAATACAGCTTAATACACATTTATTATCCACCATCACCCCCTTACATGATGTAGTGTTTGTAAATAAATGACATCCCCTGTCCAAAATATACAATGGGATGAAAACACTTAGTTGTGTACAGCTCAAACCCAGGATGGTGATGACACCGCTGGCGATTTCTCCACCAAGCAGCACCCCTGAACCCGACATGAGCTCCATCCCTCAGGACGCAGCCACAATCCCCCACTCCGCCACGCCCCAGGTGTTAACAGGTAAACCAAGCAAACACACACAACACAAACTACACCACAAACACTGACAACACAGAGACACAAACGCCAGCAGTCTGACATAACGCAAAAACCAACACACACAACCGAAACTACACCACAAACACTGTCAACACACACAAACACCTGAGCTCACAAAGCAGGTTCAACAAACTCTGAGTCTAACCCTGAACTCTGAGTTGATCTACTCTGAGATAGGAAACTCTGGGTTTTTGGTTCCAGAACAGCCGACTTCAGTTAGTGCGATCAACTCAGAGTAGTTTAACCTGGAGTTAAGCATGTGTACCACAACTATAAAAAGACAGCCTCGATGGAGCCCAGATTCGACGAGTCACCATGGCAATGGTGAAGCAGAGGGCTGCATTTTTCACCCCACTAGAAATGGACACCTGAATGCGCCATATGGCGAGTTTGAACATGTTTTTTAGAAAGAGGTGTAACTGTATAATTTAATGTCCTCCTTATGTATTCCCAGGTACCAGTAAAAGAGATTTTTTAAAAATTCACCTGCTGGGGGAAAAAAAGCAAAAACAAACAAAAACAACGACAAAGAAATGCAATACTTGGGCCAACAGATTAGGAGGACATATCTAGAAACTGAAATACTGGAGCAGAAGTTACAGGTGGGTGCCTGGTCACAGGTGAATGATGTTAATATGTTAACTATTGGAATATTAACTAAAGTAGTGCTTGTATTTGTAGGCAATAAAGAAGACCAAATCAAATGTTTATTATATCTTTATTTGACTGCTGTGGTGGTGGTGACGGTGACCTAATCTCTAAGTGATTATGTCATATAGTCAGTGCGTTTACATTTACATGCACTTAGAGAAAATCGACTTATTGCCTTAGTAATGATATAATAATATCGAAGTTTTAAAAGCCATGTAAACACCTTAGTCGGACTGGAATCGACCCAAACTGGAGTTTTAGAAATCAACTATTCATGCCAGATAATGCGGTTTCTAAATTGAGCTATGCTGACATGTATACGCACACCACGCTTTGCCAGACTATTAACTTGCCTGGCCACTCCCCCTTCCGGAAGTTATGAGAATCATGGCATGACATCAACACAGTGGCAGAAGGTATTAGCCTTCTACTAATATCATCGCCACGAGACTTTGTGTGCAGCTAACGCATAACTCGATCAGGGTGCCCAGTTTGGACCAAATGGACTGAGCTGCTGCATCACTGTCGTCCATATTCTCGTTCAGTGTTGTTGTCCTCTTCCTACTACGTCTGCTTCAAATTTGCTGTGTTTGTTTACTAATTGTTCTTTATCCATGATGCCAGCCAGAAGAATGTCAACGCAAAAGGGCGTGTAGCACCGCCTAGTGTCTCGGAGTCGAATGTACCTGACTCAGTAATTCGATTTTCCCACCGCACATGTATACTCGGATTTCTCGGAAACTACAGTCAAGTCCTTAGCTCGGTTATTGCCAATAGCTCGATTTAGATGTGCATGTAAATGTACTGAGTTTCTCTGACCGTCCTGCATACAGTTGTCTTAGTTAAGTGCTCTGCATCTCTGACATTATACAAAAAAAACCTCACATTCGCAAAGAAATGCAGCGCAACACATGATATCTGCTGGGATGTGAGAGCATGACTTTGGTCGGTTATGTTGTAAATGTAAGGACGGATTAGGTTGAGTATGTAGATGATGGAATGTGACTGAAATGGCTCACACTGGAAAAAATCTAAATCTTACCATGTGTATTTTTCTCATTTCTACAAAAAATATGACTGGTAAGATTTCGATTTTTGCAGTGCAAAAAGATAGATAGAACATTTATGCGCGGTCTGAGAACCATCTCCTGCAAATATTTAATTCCCTGCACAGTAATGCTGCACCTTCATCCACGGGATCGTTGTCAAAAGGACATGCCATGTTAGTGAAAACAGTCCCACCTACTGTGTCTAATGGACTTCTAATTTAGGCCTTCTGACAGATTTAAATTTTTTTTTAAATAACAGAACTGCAGAACTCTTTTATGTGGAAACTCACCTACTGACTGAATGAATGATGAAATCAGCTTGAAAGTGGCTGAAAGTGTGGCTGAAAGCGGGTTAAATCAGAGAAAAACTCAGAATTTCATTGACAAAAATCTAGTCCCGGCCAGATTAGGTTCATAGAGTCTGTTACTACCGTAACTGCCCAACAGCTTAAGTTAACTCTGCCTGTGAAAGAGGCTAGAGTTACCCCTCTGTTTGTGGTTTCAGTTACCTCCCTCTATGAAATGGAAAACTCAGAGTTAACAGAAGGCTAACAGACTCAGGGCCTGATTTACTAAAGGGTTGTGCATGTAAAAACGTGCGCAAACTTGACTGCGCACCCAAAAGCACGCTGTGGCTTATCTACTAATCACTGAGGGATGCGCTTGTAATATGGGCAAAATAGCTCGCGCAATCCAAGGCATGTTTGCCTTGATGAATATGTAATTGTGGACGTTTCCTGTAGAATGCGCAAAAATACTGGGAGGAGTAGATGCAAATGTTTATTTAGGGTGCGCAGTGTGATTTACCAAACCTGAAACTGATTGCGGAGGCTGATTTTGCGTCTATATTTTGCGTGTCTGAAAGGCAGGTGTTAAGTGACACAGCTCTGCACAAAACTGGCTGCAGTTGTTGTGGTGAGGAGGAGATACAGACAAAACCAAAGGAAATACAGAGAATGAATCTGTTCTTGCACGCGGTAACATTTTTGGAATGACAGAAGAAAAAGAAAATTACTCTCTTTCTCTTGCTTGCTCACGTGCTGGAGAAATGGGATAAGACAGGTTCTAGCGCTGCACACCCACACACACAAACAGTGCTGGTGCTGTGACTGGGCTCCTGAACCTTCTATATAAACACTGATTCTAAGGGTTTTCTTTCATGCTCACGGACTTAAAAATTTTCATTCACCATACAGAGTGACATACACAGAGAAAGTATATATTTCACTAATAGCACACTTCACCACTGATAAACAACAAAAGAGAAATACCTATCCATCCTCTGTGTGAAAAAAGAACAACTTCATATTCATGAGTGCTGGCGTATCCCAGAGCAGTTTTTACAGCGGACTGTCTCCATGATGACAAACAGTAGTGCACGCAAAATCCTCTTTAAACAGGGTGGTCTCCAAAACTTTGCACCTGTTATTATTTGCGCAGGCAGTCTTAGTTGATCACCAGTGACATGCAAATCAATAGCACATGCACTTTTAGCGCGCGCAAGCACATTTGCGCCCTCTTAGTTAATCAGGCCCTCAGAGTTTTCCCTAAACCGGCTTTGTGAAACGGACCCCAACAGTCTGACACGACACAAAAACAATCACATACACTCGAAAAGACTTTAACTATGGTCGACTCAATTTAATCTGTGTAACATTTTTACACTTAAAAATATTGAGTAAATTTGAAAGCTGTGAAATCATTTAGATTTACTTTATGAATTAAGTAAATATAATTCAAAAAAATTTAAGCAGCTCTGAAAAACTAGATTGAGTACCATTTAAATATAAAATTGAGTTGATATAATTAAAATTTTAAGTCAATAAAATAGTAACCCTAAGTTTGGACCAATCAAAAAAATGAGTAGATATAATTAAAATGTTAGGTAGATGCAACTAAACATGAGATTATTATTTAACAAAACAAATCAGCTACATTTACTTAATTTTGTTTTTACAGAGTGTAATTCATACTGGACTGTCAAATATCAGAATAAGTATGTTATTTAATTTGTTAAAATGCATTTACTCTTTAATTTAGGAGTGCTTCAGGTCAGTTTATGAAACAAAATAATAAACATGAAGTAATTCTACACAGATCACATTTTTTATCATTTATTTGTCTAATTTGACAAATATAAAAAATCAAGTTTCACTCTAGAGCTTTCTTAACTTACATTACATAATCCCTATGTATATTATGCAGTTCAATTTTCTACATGCTTATTCTAACCAGTGAACATCAGGCTGACATGAATGCAGCATATGGCTGAAATGCACCAATAATGACATTTTGCAACCCTTATGTAAACATTAAAACAACAGAAATGGAAATTAGATGCACCTCTTCCAACCCAGATGTGGTTAGAAGAAGTCAACAGTTGTGAGAAAATATCCTACTGGATGAAAAAAAGAAGTAGGATGTTCTGTAACATATGGAACCATTTATAAAGTACATGGAAAATGTACCAGTACACCACGTTGGTTCAGCTCTATATAACCGAGCAAGGCTTGTATGACTTAGGAGATCAGAGGTCAACATATGTCTCTATGGGACTCATGTGGTTCACTTATTTATTATGTGTTGTTTTTTTCTGTTTGTGGTTTTTGTTTGTTTGCTTTTGTTTGTTTGTGTTTTTTTGGGTTTGTTTGTTGTCTCTGATCCTGCCGCTGTGGACCGGGAGTGTCGCGCCATCCAGTGTATGAATGTAACTTTAATATGGTCTTATGAAAAATCAAAAATAAAATAATATTCAAAAAAAAAAAAAAAAAACAACAGAACAGCTAAACTTCAGAGAGGTGGACCTTGCCAATGGAAAAATTCCCTCTCAAACATCTTGCTTGCAACTACATACAAAGATAATTCTTTAGTCTTTGAACCTTGTTGGAAAGGTTTAGAGAATCCAGCTCCAGCAGTACTTTCTACTTTTTCTACCTCAAAAATATATCTGAGGTTTTTTGGGTATTGCAGATCTAACGCGTAGGTCAGTACCAACAGATAGCAACAGGCTCTGCTGATATCCCCAAGACTGCTGAAGACAGTGGTGCCCTCAATCCCAATCCCAACATCAACTGACCCCTCTTGGTTCTGTAGCAGGTAAATCTTCATCACCTCATCTGCCAACTCCTCTTGAACACCAGCAGATCCATCAGCAGCATCCTGCAGGCATTGTAAAGAGAACTGTTTAGAACTCACTGTTAACCTGCATGTCACAAGAAAAATACTACCTACTAACATTAAAGAGCATTGCAGGAAATAAGGTAGACTACCTGAACAAGACTACTGTAGTCCTAAATTGGATTTTTTAAAACCCTTTTCTCTTTTTAAAACACAGAAAATATTTGAAGCATTAAAAGCATGACAGGCAGTGAAATCAGTAATCATTGATCTATAAATTAACGTGGGTGACTCATACAGTATCTGACGCCTACAACTGCTTTATACCATATGAAAAGCAGCTTCTTCCTGGAGTGTGGAAAGAAATAAACTGTACTGCAGCATCTCTGCAGTCCCCCGTGATTGCATAGGTTAAAACTGACATTGTTTAAAAATCAAGAAAACTACAGTTTTATACTAAACTCAAAGTCCTTGAACAAGGCATGGACATCTCCTCCCAGATGGTCGATGAGACATCGGGTCTGTTGAATGGGGATTCCACCCTGCAAAACAAAAAGTCTTTCAACAACAAATAAAATGCAATACTACACATTCGAGCAGAGCTTTGATTTATTGGAAATTCCAATTTAATTTACATTAGAAAAATTTTACTGGAGATGAATGATACATGTGGAATTATGGTTATGGCAGATAAGGTATAAATGGAATAGGTGGAGGCTAAATTTTAATACCTGAAGTAGAACAGTCATTTGTGCCTGATGTCTCTCTCCTGCAGCACCTTTCTTCACAAGGACAGTAGCTTAGGTGTATAGAAGTCCAACATTGACATGAATTTTGGCTTAAGATTCAGCATGGTGAGACTCTGAAACTCTGTGCTAAACTGAGAGAGATGAGAGAAAAAACAAAAGAACTGGTGCTTCAATCTATTGTCATTCAGTAAAAACTTAAGTCCATACTAAGATGAATAAGATGTAAGACTGTTCCATTTTAATTTTTAATAGGATGTACACCCCCTGGCCACTTCATTAGGTACAGCCCTCCAATCTAATGCGATCCAATACAACAGTTCTGCCATATTTTTTTTCTTTACTTAGCTTATTCATTTTCAGTTCTTGGTGACAATATCACCTCTCTGACAATGTTGACAAAAACTGAAAATGTATGTATAGCAAAGCTGTTGCATTTGATTGCCTTACAATGATGCAGGTCTAACGAATGAAAAGTGCCTTTGAGAATATAACTGTGAAACATACAGGTTTGCAATGCACAATGTATTGACCACTTTACTACAATTCCAATTACTCACTTGTGAGACATCAAAAAAGGTGGGCCATCTGTCCTTGATGTCACTGATGCTCATCTGTAGGCCAACAACATCATGTCTCCTATGTGCAAAAGTTCTGCACATCAAGTCTTTGATGACTGTGCTGTCTCTCTTTGATTCAGCGATTAGTTGTTTTTGGTCCAGCTCTTGTTGTTCCTTACTGTCTCCTGCAGGATAGTGTGGGAGAAACACCACTTCTCCTGTCCGTGCTTCTTTATATTCTTTGCAGGACACTTGTCGTACAGGGGCTTGTTCTTAAAGTGAGTTACATGCAACCTCAGGAAATCCAAGGTTTCTGAGCTTCGACCTGTAATTTCCCATCTTGTATTTAAGACGTACATCCATCCAATCCAGCCGTTGTGACTGCCTAGCTCTGTCAGGCATGGATGCTTTCTGACTATAAAGCCTCTGCCACCTCACCGATCTGAAGGCCTGACAGGTAGTGCATGTAGTGTGGTGGAATTTGTTGAAAACACACACTGGAGAGAAGTTGAAATATAAAAGTTATTAATTTAATAAGAGCTGAACAGCTATGAGAGTCACAAACACACAGTACAGAGATGTGTATAGTGAGTCTGTCGGACCTAAGGTCAGACAGGAATTATATAGGAAGATGATCCTGCCCATTCTAGCCACCCCCTAAGTCTTACGTGTCGGACTTAGAAAGTAGTCGAAAGAGAGGCTCCACCTAGGCTGTCAGAAATGTAAACAACCTACAGAATGACCTTGTAGAAGTTACGCTGGGAAGAACACAGTGTTCTTCCCAAAACATGCAAGAGACAGGCAGTATCATGACAAGTGATGTTTACATACGTCAGGACACCAAATAGTGACAAGTTCCACACACAGCAAAGACTAATAAGTCGCAACCTACAGAAAAGGCTACAAGTAGTATAAGTAGTATTGTTCAGTACAGTCCGATCTTTGACAAAGTCTTCATTGGCATTCCTCAGTACTGCCTCTGTTGCCATTGAGAAAAGTGGAATGATGATTTAATCTGGCCATGATGTTGTATGTGGGCTTCCACGTCCAAAGTTCTCTTTTACAGTCTCATGTAACTCTTCTTACAGTGCTGGGTATTCCTGAGGACAGTGTAAGCTTTTCACTCTGTTGTTCTATAATTAATAACTTTCAAAGCAACCAAACCAATCTGGACAAAACCAGAAAAAAATCTATCTGAATGAAGAAAGGTATTAGACAGAGTCAAACTTAACACTGGCAAACAATGTGACGTTTCAATGTCACCATGTGTTTTCCTCCCACAAAATACGCTGTCAAGGGTAAGTGTCACCAAGATCACCATGCTGTACCAGGGCTATTTCCCCAGAGTGGTCTAACATAAATGCCTTAAAATGTTCAGCATACCAGCTATTAAGCATTTCTGAAAATCATAGTAACATCAGGTATACCACCAGTTGACCCATAAGGCAAAACCATCCCAACAGCATATGTAGTTCCATAGAGTATGGCCATTTTGGTCAGATTCACAAAGGTTTGTGTTAGATAAATTGCCTTGAAAGCCCCCCCCCCCAAAAAGAAAGGAGGCGCGCAGCTCCAATAACGTGAACGTGAATAAACAAGTGCGTTGCACCAAACGCTCACGCTACAAGTGTACATAACTGACAAGACCTGGGTTCCCTCATCTCCCTTATACCTGGTCGCAGGTGCCTAGTTAGCTGCAAGACCAGCATGGATACAGTACGCAAACTGTCTTCAATCACTCGTGTTTTTATCCGCAGATGGAGCTCTCACCGAAGTATTTTTAAACCAGCAGCCACAGAAACACATCTGTAAACCAAAGTATAAACCGGAGTGTCATTCATTTTAGGGTATCAAATTTACCATATTTACCTCACCTCTCTGCGGTTGCTCATCATGTGCTGATGAAAACATTCATTGTGTCTGAGCATATTGTGTAGCACTGAAATATGAATAAATGACATCCCTTTCAGTGACGTTAACTGTATAAACTTGATGTCAGCGGAACAATTTGACAGCTAGAAAACTGTTAACGAAGTTAGCTAAACTACAACAGAATGATGGCAACAGTATTTTAAAAAAAACCCAAAAAACACTAAAGTTATCTACATGAGTACACGTCGCTATTTAACAAAAATTTCAAGGGCTTCACTTAACTGTGTGTAGTTCGCCAACTGATTTTCACTGTGGTGTTACCAAAACTGTTGCTTGTTTCAAAAAACAGGATAGATTTCCTAATCCATTGTTCCATCCATTGTCTTTGTGTGTCAAAGGCAGATGTCATGACATTCTGCTTAACAAACTTACTCACTTCCTTAAGTTGTTGTTAGAGACAAAAACTGTTGAGGTAGAATGAGTAATAATTAAAGTTCTCGAAACTGATCAGTATAATTGCTCCACACTCAAATATTTTTACTAGTATTTACAGAAAATATTATGGATATCTTAATAACATAATTTGTTACTACAATACACATATCTTTTTGTGAAATAAACTTAAATGATACCTGAAAATGTAAGACAAAATTAACCGTTGGATTGTTAAGCATTTATTTAGTTACTGCCAGGTCAAATAGGCACTTAAATGATTTTCAGAGATTATATTAATGTAGTATACCTTTTTATTATTGTGATATTTACTAAGGCCCTGAATTACTTTTTAGAGTGTACAACCCAAACTACACCGTCAATACAAAGAGAGAAACACCCGCAGTCGGACACAACACACACATAACCTAAACTACACCACAAATCCTCTCAACACAAATACCAGGGGCTTGTTGCACAAAACTAGGATTCAGACATTCAGGATAACTGACTGAGATGGGTTCAACAAATCCAAAACATGAGCATTCAGGCTTAATTGGTTACACAAAGAGCAGACAGGATGAGCAGACACGGATTTGTCGAGTCAGGTGTTACTAATCCTGGATAAGTGTGCGAATGGGGATTCCTCAATAGAACCCGACATCGATCACAGATTCACCGATTCACTTCATGGAGGCTTATGAGGAGGTAAAGGACCAAATCAAAAAGAAAAGCAACACCGCCACAGTTATAAAACAACGAGAAAATGCGTGGCAAAAGACTGCAGACCACATGAATGCGTAAGTAGTGCAGAAATACACACTCACTGCTTCACTGAAACCATCACAGTTACAATCCAAATAGTTAATTAACATCTCAGAAGACATACTTGTACTCTGATTATGAATCAGTTGAAATTGTAAGTGAAATTGACTGCAGATGTGAGTGAAATTGTGTAAATATAACTCCATCAGACTGTATGTACTGTACAGACTGTCTAATAGATGAGCTCACTGACTTCAGTGAATTTCCCTATTGGGATAAATAAAGTTTATCTTATCTTATCTTATCTTATCTTATCTTATCTTATCTTATCTTATCTTATCTTATCTTATCTTATCTTATCAATAAAGTTTATCTTATCTTATCTTATCTTATCTTATCTTATCTTATCTTATCTTATCTTATCTTATCTCCTCATGAATCATGACTTTCTGATATTGTCAGTTAATGAACACCGTAAATGGCTTGTGATGTGCGATTGGTTCAATACTCTTCATCTTACCATTTCAGATGGCCTGCAATGCTGACTGTCTCATCAGTGTTGTGTCAAAGCTGCCTGGCTCGGTCCATGACAACCGAGTCTTTCAGACCGCTGGAATCTCTCAGCACCTATCACAAGGTGAGCAACACAACCTCTATTAATGACCACTTTTTACATCATGGCTGTATCCAGAATGTCATTCTATTGGCCTATAGGTTGTGATGCTGAGGTCTTGTATTGACAGGTGAATTGTCTGGTATGTTTCTGGGGGACAGGGGGTCTACCTGCCAGCCTTTTCTCCTGACACCATACACAGACCCCAAGGAAGCACAGCATGCCTACATTCATGCTCATGATCCATGACTTAGGCCAGGATGGAAATGACGTTTGGCTTCCTGAAGGCACACTTACACTGTCGTCACCACTTAAAGGTCAGCCCTCTGAGGGCACGTGACACTACTGTGGCCTGCGCTGTCCTCCACAATGTGGCCCGCCTGAGGAAGAAGAGAGGCTCCTATAGTGCATCATATATGGACTGGGACAATCCTGCCATCTTCCCTGATGACCACAATGGCCAACTGGTCAGAGACCAATATGTATTCAATTATTTTAGTTAATGTGTATGCTTAAAATTTGAGTTAAATATGTCCTGCAGTGGCAGAGGTGCATGCTGTGAATTTCAGTTAAAGGAGGCATATGTAGGTTTGTGGCCAAAACTGATACTGCAATCACATTGAAAATACTGTAGAGTGTGGTATCCCCTCCACCTCCCCTACAGACTAGTGGTAGCTAGATCCAGCATGACTGTCTACTACAAGAAGCTACCATGACAAGTAACGAGTCCTACACTGTTTGTTATCTGTCAATTATGTTTATGCTTCATGTGTGATGGTTTGCAAAGTAATTAATGATCAAGCCATGGCACCAGGGTGGCTGCCACAGAATCCATGCCAGTGCCTCAATATGCACCCACTGTCTCTGTAGGCGCTTGGGGGTGGTGGTGGTGGTGGTGGTAGGGTGTAGCAGTTCATGATTGTTGGAAAGCGGAAAGGGAAACTGAAACTGAAGCCGCTTTACTATTCCTCTAACTCTATGGGCCCACTTCACTGCTGTATGGGCCCCCCGGGAATGCTGGGCCCCATAAATTTGTTATGTTTACTCCCCCCCAATGACACCCCAGTTTGGAAATCATATCGAGGCCTTTTAAGTTTCGTAAGACATTTTTGATCAAAAATGTTCCTAGCTCAGTGGGAACTGGCAACCTGGATGCTGAAATGCTACTGACTTTGTGATTGGGAGAACACAAAACGACAACATGAGCATTACTTGTGGGCTGCCATTTAGTTTTTCAAATGCAAATATTCTGGACTGCTAATGTCAGTGATATCAGTATTTGAAATAAATATGTCTGGTAGCATATCAGAGCCATTTTATGATTACTCGGAATATAATTCTTCCACACAGCTCCTTTAAATATGGCCTGCACTGGCCAAGGAATTTGTGGTTTGGTTCTTTTTTTTGATTTATTCAATTTAAATTGATTTGGCCTCTTATGATGTTTGTGTTATATACTGTGTGTATACTGTATTACAGGGAAGTCACTGCATCCATTCCTTTGTCTGTTCATTTGTTATGTATGGATTTGTCCTGCATTTATTTCAGTGTGCAGACGTGGTGTGTATTATATACAGACCTTTGCGTGAGTATTTATTCTTATGTTCTATAATATGCTTTGAATGTGTGCTTTCTATCTGGTAGAGTCACTGTGATTTAAGGCAAGGCAAGTTGATTTGTACAGCACTATTCATACACAGGGTAACACTGATGACATGATTCAAGGTATTTCCTAACAGCAGTCCTCTTTTCTTTATTGCAGAAAACAATTACCTCAGGTTTGTCCTGATTTAACTGAGGGAAATTTTGGTTCATCCAAATATTTACTTGCTCTAAACCACAGGTGTCAAACTCCAGTCCTCGAGGGCCGGTATCCTGCAGGTTTTAGGTATTTCCCTCTTCCAGCACACCTGGTTCGATTAATGATCAGCTCATCATCA
>JAPTYQ010000016.1:1061109-1071726 GCA_029814465.1 Ostorhinchus cyanosoma | reverse complement strand
ACTGGTTTTAACCCTGTAAAGCCTGAACCATTAAATCATTGACAGAAAATTCCAGTTCTTTGAAACTGGACCCTTTAATGATCCTTCTGAACAGCAAAAAAAAAAAAGGTTTTCAAATATCAATTCACATGTATGACCTTCAATTTTGTATCATATTTGATACATCGGGTCTCAATGCTCAAATATTATTATTTTCGGACAAACAAACACATAATATAAGGCAAACATGTCGAACAAATTGGTAATTCCTTTTCAAAACTGGCAAAGTTCTGCTTCCTTCCTCATTAATGACAGTCTTGTAGTGTCACTGAAAGGCCTCTGGTGAACAAATTCCTCCCCCTCGTGGATCATACGTGTATTGCATGTATCTAATTGTATACATCAGGATTTTCAAGAAAAAAAAATCACACTGATCCTGTAGATGGCTTCAAAACTCATGTATCAAATATGATACATTTGGTGTTATAGGGTTAAAGAGAAGATGAAAACAAACAAAAGAATTGGAAACTGGAGTAAAAATGTCAATCCAGTGGTTCAGTTGTTTCTGATGATACTTTGACCATCGACTGAGTTTCAGGAAAAGCTCGAAAGCAGCTGAATCTAAGCTTTATTCTGACATGAGACAAGCTGGTAAAGCCTGGTTTCATTCCAACAAATAATCAACAAACTAAAATCAACGAAGGGCTGTAAAAAAGCGAAGGTTATATTTTACACTATTATGATCCATTCTACTCTGTACAACGCCTCCAGTTGATCCTTGATTAAATTGCTTCTGCTCAAAATTGGGAAAATTAGATGGCACCAGAGTCAAGGACTTATCTGGACTCAGATCTTCAGACCAACAAAGAAACATGTAGCTTTATAATGAAGAATTTAATGTGGCATTTTAGCACTGAGTTTATTTCTGCCATCTGTGCTGCTGTGGTGCAAAGATGTCATGTCTGTAACTCTACAGAGTTGACTGACAGCTCTGTTTACTCTGTTGGAAACCATTTATAGGAGACGTCGAGGAGTTTTGGAGAAAGGGTTTTTATTTGTGATGTTAAAAACACTCGCCAAACGAACAGCAAATACCAGCAATTAAAGCTTGTTTTAGGAAAGATGGTTTGTGAGCAGGAGGAGGAAGCATCAAGTGTGGACGCTAATCCTGTTTTTTTTTTTTTTTAAAACAGTGAACTTTCAGACAGATGGTAGAAGATTTTAGCAAGATGCTCCATACCTAGATATTTGGTTTGTGTGGAGGTTCTGCTCTACCACAGATTCATAGTTTGGTGGCGCTGGTGGTATTTCTTTAAACACCTCCAACACATGCAGAAAAAGCTCACGATTACTTTTAATATCAGATATAAGTAATAAATAAATCATTTTTATTCCAAGGGAAATTTGAATTTTAGTTTCAAAGTATTTTATTTGTAGTTGCTCTAGTTGCAGCTCATTCATTTGCCTAATATTTTATTCTAGTCTATTCTTAATGGCTTCATTAGACCCTTTCCCACCAAAAGCACAGGAACTGTTTTACCAGGAACTTATTTGGGTAAAAGAATTGCATTTCCACTGCAAACCAAAGTTCAGGGTAATTTATTCAAATCAGGTTGATGATGTAACAGGAAGCAGGAACTGCAGAACAGTTCATGTACATTTACAAATAAAGAACTGTGTCATTTTATTGAACTAGAGCTTAAAGTGAACGGTTTGGGTTTAATGTTCTGCTGTTTGTTGAATCACTCAATCCATCTGGAATACATTTTAAATGAAGGTAACCATCATTACATGTCCTTAATTTTTATTTAAAAATGGTGTATTTTCAACTTCTCATTCCTTAAACTAAATCACTGATGGATGGTTCTGTTTCCTCTCTGTTGTTTTATAAATATAGTCCAGGTTCAACCTTTAAGTCAGACAGATTTACTCAAATACCTGCATTTAGTTCGACTGCATATTACCTATAAAAGTGCTTATATTCTACTTTTATTTTGATGCTTTATAAATGAACAGACAATGTTAGGTAATTTTTTTTTATTATTAAAAATTGAAACAAAAAAAAGGTGCAAAAAACAAGGTGCCTTGAGATTAAAAGGGAAATAAATATCTGTGAAAGGTTCAGGCCAGCTGGTCCAGGACAGCCAGTCTGGAACTCCATGGTTTTCAATTTCCTATATGAAAAGTAATAAAAATGCAAAAGTGAATAACAGAACACATGAGGAATGATTCCTACCAGTGTGATGGGACATGTTAAATGTCTGACCTGGTTCGTTCTAAAGGGCTGGAGACCATGGGCCAGGACACAAACGAGCCCTGGTTCAGAAAAAGAGGGGAGTCCATCCGGTTCATTTCAGGTGGAACTCACATACAGACAGAATAAAGCAGTGTTCATCTCACGGGGAAAACATGAATATTTAGCATCAGACTGATGAGCAGGTAGTATTAGTTTAACCTGACTTTGGACTAAACAGCTGATGCCGCTGACTTCTGTTACAGCTGGAATGAACTAAACAGTGAAACTGACAGGCTTTACTATTCTTCTGACTCTCCGGGCAGCACACACGGCTACATATTGGCCAATGTTGATTAATCGGTGAAACTCTAAGGTTGAAGAAAAGTAAAATGAACAGAAAATGATGGACACAGCTTCACACTGCAAAAAAAACAGAGAAAATATTACTATTCAGAGAAGCCAAAATCAGAAGTTTATTAGGACTGTTATACTCAGCTTCATTGAAAATCATCGGTGGTCTAATAATCAGACCATATAACACTGGTCTAGTTTGCTCAGGATGTACAAAGCCTATTCAGTCTGAGGTTCTTCTCTTGTTCCAGTTATCAGACATATTTTCTCCATCACTAAAATGTCATGGTGTACAGTATTTCAATACTCAACTGAACTGACAGCATACATTTTTTGTGGGAGTTCTTACTTTCTCTTCCAAAATTATTGAATGTATATATTAACTTTTTAGACCAGTCTTTGGTTGTTTGACTTCAAAATACCAAAATAGTAGCAGTAAAACACATCAAATTTCTATGATCCTCATTTGTTTGTGTATATTAGCCTAGTATTTCATATTTTTTTCCTTGTGTCTGGTAGTTGGTGAGTGGTGTGTTGCTGACTTGCAAATCTAACTTGCACGAGTCTAAAGCAATGTTATCCTCGTTGATCTATTCCAAAAAATGAATTTGTTCTTAGTATGTGTGAAAAAAATACTCCTTTGTATTGTATTGCACTGTACATATTTTATTTGTACGTACATTGTGTATATGAGGCATTCTACCAAATTGGTTCAAATTCAGGGTTGGAAAGTATGTGAAATTTGTATGCTATTTTGGGAAAACTTTGACCATAACAATGTTGCACCAGATTTAAGGAACACATGTTTAGTAAAAGTACAGTCAGTTTTCATTTTTTTATTTGCATACATTATTGGAATCAGTTTCCTCTCCCAAAATTTGTTACTACCGAAACATAACATTACCTTTAGAATTAAGATAATTATATTTAACCATTAATAATTTTTTTTCTATTCCCCCATGTACAGGCTCTGTGTAAAAATTAATGTAGGTGGTTTCCACAATTAAGTAAATTAAAATGAATATTTTAACATATTTTATAATGTTGGATTTTTATGATGCATCAAAATCAAAACGCTACATTTCTTGTAAAATGTATAAAGTTGATTATATTGATTTCACCATTAATGAGAATTGAAATTACGCATACACCTAACCAATCATTGTTCTTACATACAGCTTGACTACTCATCTTCTTTTGTTTTTGACATAACAACTGGTGTTTCAGCAGTGACAGCACTGTTTCAACAGTGACTGTATTGTTGCAATAGTGACCATCACATCAAGTTAATTTAATTTAAACTTAGGGTGACTTTAGGTAGCCTAACCCTAACCCTCTTTTGGGCTGAAGACCTACGCCCTGGTGTCTGATCACCTTCAGTGGAGCTAGTGGTGCTCGATAGTGTGGAAGTCTGACTAAACATCTCCATCTCTTTCTGTTTTTCCAGACATCCTGTGGTCTTGTCTTATCCTCCATTCTTTTCTGACTCATTTTCTCCCTGTTGGATAATTCCAATTCATGTTTTGAATTATTATTATTAATAAACCATCATATTACTAACGAAACGTTTCGGTAGTGACCATTTTGGTAGTGACACTTTTAGCTAATTTTTAGCTTAACTCACCAATTCTTGGCTAAAAATGGCTATAATTTTAGTTCTGAACAGGTATACACAGATCAAAACATAATATTTGCCTTTAAAAACAAAAGTGTTTGATTAATTGTAAAAATGATGTGTTTCGGTAGTGACAGTTCTTAAAACCACAGGCTGATTTTGAGACTTTGGAAGACATTTACTTCAGACTGATGTAAACCTATTACTCATCAGGTGGTCATTGAGGATCAGCAGGTATGTGCCAGGTTATGGATGAAAGATTTAGGGTGTGTTTAAAACCAGGCCCTGCCTATGGACTAAAACTCTGTTTCGGTAGAGGCATGAAAACATTGGGACAACAGTGTTGATACGAAGTAAATTAATTTTAAAAATATCCACACAATCAGTCTCATTATTTTAACTTTGTATAAAAGAACTCAAATGGGTGTATTTAAAAACAAACTTTGATAAAGTGGTAAAAATCATTTAAGTTCTATTTTCATGAATTGAAATTTAGGGGTTAGAGGTTGGGACAGCCACCTTCCAGTAGGAAGTAACATATTAAGGATTATTTTTATTATATTTAATTTTTATTATCTCAGTTAATATATTGTGATTAATTAGACCATAATATGATATTTGTACACATGTAAAGTCTGAATACCAAATTGTTTTGTAAAATGTGTTTTTCATTGTGGGACTGCAATTTGAACCAATTTGGTAGAATGCCTCATACAAATAAAAAATGCTATTCTAGATGGAATATAATTTATGTTATCAGTTTCACTCACAATCAAAAGGTTGAAATGAAGGTTAAAATGATTATACATAGCCTAATAATGAAATGGGCTTTTCAAGGCATTACTGCTCAGTCTGTATAGTTTGATAGATCTTGTATTAGTGAACAGTGAAGTTGAAAACAAAAAATGTCTGAGATTTGAGAAAAATGTTATTTTGTGAAATTAAAATGAAATGAATATGTAATGACAAAAAAAAACCCAGATGTTCAAGGAGACAGTCAGAAATTGTAGAAAACATTGTAAGGATTTAGAAGAAATGGCAGCTTTAGTCCATCAGAAACTAAATGAACATAAGTTTAAATGAGACTGGTGTTGGCCTTAAAGCCGGTCTCAAGACCACTTTCTGAAGGCATTGGTCTGCTCATGGACAAGGAAGACACAGGATTTTAGTTCAAGACCACAATTGTAGGGATATGATTACATTTATAGTGCATATTATTTTCTGATTCATTTGGTACCGTTATTACTGTGAGAAAAAAACATTCATACATTTCATTCTGGCGTGAAACTTATTATAGGGATGCAACAGTACAGGGTATCCATGGTTTGGTATGTATTGCGGTTCTTGAGTCACGGTTCGGTACTCTTTAGATGCAGAGCCCAGCTGTGAACCATAACCTAACTGGTAGCTGATGGAGAGCCTTTAGTAAATAGGTATGTCCATTTCTAGATCATGTGTCACACTGTCATGTGTCACTGCCTTCATACTTCCATGCATTCTATACGTTGGAATGAGCGTTTCTCAATCAATCTACCAGAGGGTGGCGTGCTTAATTACCATACTGGCCTAACACCATGAAGAAGAGTAAAGTTTTTTCGACAAGAACAAAGTCAATAATAACAAACATGGCAATGATGGAGGTTTTACTAATGTGGATACTAATGTTAATATTAAGAAGGGTAATTTGAAGTAGGAAGGCTGTCATCTGTGTCCCACTCATGCGGGCTCACCGAGTCTGGCTTGGGCAGGGTCTCGCTGCATCCAGCTCCACCAGGTAACACTAGCTGGGCTCTGCATCCAGCTCCAACCAATGACCATAGAATTACATAAATCAGTCATCTTGCAAAGTTGTCATATAAATGTGAGTTGTCTGGGAATGTCATTTGGAAATGACAAATGAGCCATATCATGGTACATGCTCGTACCGAACTGTGAGGGGCGTACCGAACGGTATAACGGTATGACATGTACCGTTGCACCCCTAACTTCTTGCCAGTTCTCGACTCTTCTCTCTACAGACTGGCCAATTCTGCTCCTCACTGGAAACAGAAACCATCTCACCCCTTACGCCAAATTAGTTTTTATCATTTGGAAAACTTTTCTGTATCTAATCTGGTTTTAGCTGTGACCTACCCTGTGTTGGTCGTGGTCGAAACCTCTTTTGTTAGTCTTAATACATTCTGTTCTCAGTCCTGATTTGGTCTTGGTCTAGGTGGTCTTGACTAATACCTCAACCATGTCTATGTTCAATGACATATAGTTTGACTCAGATATTTTTTTATCCAGGAGAGAAGCCATTCAGTTGCTCTGTGTGTGGGAAGTGTTTTACCCAAAAGCACACTCTGCTCATTCATCAGCGCATGCACACCGGAGAGAGACCGTTTGTTTGTCCCATCTGCTCCAAAGCCCTGACCACCAAGAACACTCTGCAGGAGCACATGAGCCTACATGAAGGTAATAGCCCTCATGTGACCTACACATTCCTCTACATCAACGTTTCACAAGCTGAACATGCAGTTGAAATCTTTAAAGTCAGATCTGCAGTCACAACAGGATAAGATTAATTGCTCATACAGTTATGACTGAATAGTGTGGTTCCTTTTTCACAAAGATGACTTCAATAGAGTAAAATATCTTTTTTTCTGAAAATATAGGATGTTTATGAGCAACTCTGACTATATTCTCAAAATGTCAGATTTTTTTCACCCCTAGCGTGGTCCTAACACTCCATTATAACTTACACAACTAAAAATCAGGTCTATATATTTATTGTATGTAAATGATGTTATGTTGTCATCTGCTGTAGCCTCTCTGCACACCGGGGGGCCAAAGTCCACACTTGGAAAATTGCTGTTTTACATGTCATGTGTGGATGATAATTTATCATAATATTAGTCACAGTGGAACAGTTATTCTTTTTGAGCATTTTAATGTTGTAATTGGTTGAATGTGGATTCTGTCAGTGCTAGAAAAACTAGTATTTCTATTGCACAGGCTGACAAAAGTTATTTCTCTGCTGAGTGTGAGCTCTATGTCTTGAATCTGGTTAATTTTGCCTGTTGTGGAAATAATGTCTCTGTAGGAAAGAAAGCATTCAGCTGTGATAAATGTGGAAAGACCTTCAATCAGAAACGACAACTTAGAAGCCATTACAGAATTCATACCGGTGAGAATCAATAATCACTTCAATTGTTGTGGATGTACTCACTCAGAGAGCTGACTAACATGTTCTTTATTTATCGATGTCACTGAATTCAAGACAAATCCTTTCCAGAATGTACTCAGTGTCATCACAAGTTCAGAGATGCAGCCCAGCTCAAGAAACACCTCAGAACTCACACAGGTCAAATCAGGCACCACACACACTCAGAAATGAACACACATGTTTATACTGTGTCACTGATGTGTCACTGATGTGTAGTATGATTTTACAGGTGAGAAACCTTTTACCTGTGAGATCTGCGGCAAGTGTTTCACAGCTAAAACCACACTGCAGACACACATCAGAATCCACAGGTGAGAAATGACACCTGGTGTCATCACATACAATATAATGTTAAAAACAGAGGGCAAATAAGTTCAAAATAAACCACACTCACTTCCCTCTATAGCTGTCTCCTCTTGGTCAAAAAGATTTAAATCTCTCTTCTGAATCTGAAAAGCGATTAGTAGTTACAGCTGTATTTAACCTTGTACCTGTCTGAAAGCACCAAAGCCTGCCATCATGGGGTATGTTTTTTAGAATAACCCTAAGTCCAGAGAAGGAGGTAGAAGTCATGTTTTCTCTCAATCACTTCAGTTAGAATATACGTAAAGAGAGTCATGGAATTTTTACCCCATTGATCCCAAAAAAACAACAACTATAAAACACTGCAGATCTGTCTCTAATATCTATTTAACTTGTGCTGGTCCTTTTGCAGAGGTGAAAAGCCATACAACTGCAATATATGTCACAAATCCTTCTCAGACCCAAGTGCTAGAAGACGACACGTGGCCTCCCACTCAGGAAAAAAACCCTTCATCTGCTCCTTCTGCAGCCTGTCATTTAGCCGTTTGGACAATCTGAAAACTCACATCAAAACCCACAATAAAGAGAGACCGGTGTCAGCAGAGGCCCCGTCTGCAGCTCAATGTGCAGTCAAGGCTCAGATCGAGGTGCGGAAAATCTTGCAGCTACAGCCGTACCCACTGGCCCACAACTCTGAGCCTGAGATCCAGCTGGTGGTCACCGGAGGAGAGGACAACATGAACTTTGTGCCGGGTCAGGACCAGGAGATCAGCCTTATCAGTGCAGAGGGGACGGCAGCAGACCCACCCCACTCCAGAGTCACTCTCCTCACTCAGGGGTCAGGACACATGCAGAATGTGACTGTGGTGCCTCAGGGGGGTGTGGTGGAGCAGAGCCCTCAGATCAGCATGCTAGAAACCCAGATCAGCCACCCGGCAGAGCAAATGCATGTCATCACCCTGAGCAAAGAGGCCATAGAGCACCTTCAGGCCCACCAAGACCCCCCACAGCCCCTTCAGATTGCACCACGGCCACTCCAGCAGCTGCAGGTCATGCAGCCATCCATCCAGCAGCTGACTGAGGCCACACCAGGTCCCACAGACCTGCACAGCCAGGCCATTCACATTAGCAGCCAGCCCATCTCCATCAGCCAGACCAGCGAGCAGATCTCCAGCCACCACATCCATGGCCAGACCTTCCAGATCCAGGCCGGGACTGTGTCCTACCTGTACACTACTGGACTGCCACATGATTCATGAATGTGAGGCCACATCCGGACTAACAAAAGTGAATGAATTCTATTAATTCAGATTTTGTGTGTCAATGAGCCTGTTAACATGCACGCCAATACTCAAATCATTATCCAATTTCAAAAGTAGTCATATTACTTAAGTGATCATGTAAACAGGAAAATCTGATATGCTTTATCAGATAGCAGCAGTAAGCTGAATATGAAAAATCTGATTTTAGCACACCTGGATTTTTCCCCCAATACTCTTGTCTTCCTGCATGTATACTGGTTAATCTGATTTATTTTATTCTTTTACATCTGTGCATGTGTAAAATCAGTTAAAACTGCAGAGAAAGGAAGTTATGTGGCTAATCCCGAGCGAAAGACAGGAAGTTTAAGTCTACCGAAAGAAATCCGATAATGGATTGGAGCATCTAAATCAGGGTTTTTCATTTATCGCATTTCTTACGTGCATTAGATCTGTTTGTTACACTTATCTGATTACTCCTAGTTGTCAGACTTTTATGGTCATGTAAACAGGGTTAGAACCAAACCATCATTCAGTGAAAAATGAAAATCTAAACCAAATGAGAGGGATGTGAAGATTCCTCTAAAAGTAGTCAGGTTTCATCCAGATGTTATGTTTTAACAGAATTATCTGAAAATCTGCAAAAGAAAGATGAAATGTTTCTTCCCTTCCATAAGTGTATTGTGAATATAAAGAGCTGCTTCATCATAATCATCATCATCGTGGTTTCAATCTTTCCAGTTTTATTGTTTCAGGAACTGAGAGATATGTTTTATATACTCAGCAAAAATATAAACACACCATGTGACACTTTAAATTTTAATAGTATTCGGTGCTGCACAATATATTAAATTGCACACAGTTTATTTTGTTGATCAATGTGGTACAGTTTACTTGTCCGTCAGAACACAATAGTGGCGTCTGGTATTCAGGGACGTTCATGTGGACACGGTGAGGGCCGTTTGAAAGAAATCAAAACTCAATATCTTGTGTGTCCACCATTGACTTCCTGTAAAGGGACACATGATCTCATCGAGTTGATATTGTCAGTTGTAGCCCATGGCATGTTATTCCACTCCTCTTTGAGGGCTAAATGGAGCTATGGGATGTTATAAGATGTGCCTGAATATTGTTAGCATTGTTTGACCAGCATCTAGACATGCTACAGCTGTGTTTTGGGTGGAATCACTGCATCACTGAGTAAGTGCTTATTCCAGAGATGGACATAGTGTTTGTTTACAAATCAAGAGAATTAACCATGTTTTACAATTGTAAGACATCATGAGCTAATTTTCGGGCATGCATCTCATGTTACACAAATATTGTACAGGGTGCATTTATATTTTTGCTCAGTGTATTTGGCCAAAACCCAATTCTGCCTTAACTTCTGCTCACCAAACTGAATCCCTGGTCTGGATCATGTTGTTTCAAGTTTGTCCACAGTTTGTCAGTGTTTTCACATGTTTATTCAGTGAATGCTGCAGTGTCCTCATTTGTCCACACATATAAACACCGTCACAAACTCTGTTTCTGTTCCACTTCAGCTTTGTTTTATTATTTTTTGTAAAAACTGAAAATGGCACATGTAATCTAATAATAATCAAGTTTAGGTATTCTCATTGTTTTTACACAATAATGCACATACACATTACACACCCTAGTGTGCAAT